>APFE030970591.1:227299-277514 GCA_000404065.3 Pinus taeda | reverse complement strand
ACACACCTTTTTTTTCTTTGTAGGAGCTCGATATTGCCTCTGATGTATCTCTGTACTTTCAGAAAATCCAGTTCTGAAATTATGACCTGTGGTAGCCCTCTGTGTCCTCTTTCCAATGCCACCAGTCTGATCCAAATTGGATTCTCCAAGGAAGAGTTATGCGAAATCTCCCACAGTGACTTGATTATAGACTAGTTCAGTAGAGCGAACTTGTACGACGTGCCACGAGTCACTGTTTCGACCTTTAGATCTGAAAAATATATAGAAGAAACTAAAGTCGATCCTCTTTCTATGCATTCTTACGAGATTTCAATCCAATGCTCAGAGAAAAAGCTATGACGATTTTCCCCAGGTCACCTGTTTGGAATGTAATTTAGGAGTCTACACAAAGGCCAACTTCCTCAGATCATATCTCCCCAAATATAGCGCAAAAAGCTATGAAATTTGGGCCCAAGATTTAGCGTGATGTCTTCTCAAATGTTTTTTTTTTTCAACGTCTGAAACATCACAGAAAAAAAGTTATAGCGAAAATGCCACGATGACCTGTTTGGAGCAGCGAAACCCTAGAATCTAAAGCTCTGATACCAAATGTTATGAAACCAACTCAAGAAAAGATAGATCAACGCCTTAGAATTCAGCCTCTTCAAGGGGGCAACCTCCTTTACATTTACATAAATGAACGATTCTTCGACGATTCAAGTGACAAACCTCCTTTCTATATATAGGAGTCTAAGGAGTCACAATATAACCTAGCCGACCTAACAATAATAATATAAAGCCACAAAAATAACAATAGAGGGATTCTATGGGGCACAATAATAACAATATGGGGACAATAGGGGTACAAAAATATTAATAAGGGGTATAACTACAATAGTAATGGGGTAATCACTAGTATTATAGGGACCCAACAAAATCTTTCTCTGAATGTTCATGAGGATCAAGTTTTGGATGGAGTTGGTGTTCCGCGAAACTTGTGATGTCATTTGTGATGACTATGTGTGGGAGTCCAAATCTAAACAAGAGTCTACGATGAAGAATGATTTTTCTCCTTCCGCACCTCTCAATCATTATGCTAACATTTTCTGTGAATTTGTCACTCCTGTTAAATAGTGCGAAAATTCAGTGTGTGATGATATCCTTGCTTCAGATCTTTTTCAAAACTCTTGGAATGTCAGTTTTTCATCTGAATGCGTAGAGGAAAAATCTTCTCTTTTAGATATCCCCAATCTATCATCTCATCATTATGAAAAATTAGAGGGTGAAATTTTTTGTTTTCCATCTTCCCCTCTTTATGATTTGTCAGATCATGAGGATACCCCTGTTTTTTATCTTGAACTCTCTAATCGTGGTTTTCATGATATTTTTACTCGTTCATCTGATCATGATTACGATTTTTCCACTACTGGTTTTTCTAAGCCAACAACCTTTGATGGTCTACCTTCTCATGATTTGGAACTTCTGCAAGTTGTCAAGGCACTTCGGCACGAGCAAATGGTTATGTCAGGTTCTCGTAGTCTTGAGATCAGTTCCAATTCCAATAAGAACATTGATTTATCTTTCAAGGCCCATCATCACTCCTCCGCACATATTGAAAATCATTCTCTATCACAATTTTTTCATCCTCGATTTCCATTGCACAATCCTATCGCTTAGTTATTGGAGGAGCCATACCTGGCGAGCACGGTTGCAAAATGAAAGTTTTCTTCTTTCTTTATGTTCACCCAGTTTTGTAGTTTGAAAGTTTGATGTTTCATATCTTCAAGTTGCAGTGTGTCTAAACATCGAAATGCATCCACAAATTGTCTTCCGTGTGTGTTTCTTTCATATTTTTCTGTGTGCACTTTCAACCTTCGAACGTTTTGTTTTGCATTTCTTTATATTTCTTATTTTATGTTTATTATTGAATATATTTCTTGATATGAATTCCCTCTCTTACATAGGCCAGGAAATGCGCTGATGGCTACACTAGAAGTTTAATTTCACGTGAGTTTGGTATATTCTCTAATTAGGTTAGGAGTAGGAGTAGTTGTTTGTTTTTCTTGTTGTTTTAACTTGTTTTGTTTGCTTTGATTTACTTTCCTCCCCGATCAACCCTTTTCTTTTGTTTATTTTATTTCGGAAATAGAATAACTTCCACATGAAACCGTGTTTGGTTTCCGAAGCAAGCATGGTGAATTTCATGAGGAAGTTGTGCTACTGTCAATGCTTGGTTATATGTTTACTCCCTCTCTTTGCATGAGTCTTGCATTCTTTTAGTAAATGATACTTTGATGGAAGATATGTTTCGTGCAGAGAAAACCATGGTGGAATCACGATGCTTGACACTATAACTAGTACCACCTACTCTAATCAACCTTTTATTTTCAGTTAATCCTTGTCAGTTAAGTCGAATAGAGTAAGGATGGGAGGAAAACCTTAATACGTGTGTCAGAGGTATAAATAAATATCCTTCTCTGAAGGGACAATCACTTACGCTCTTAATAAGTCAAGATCCCTCTTCTGCCTTGTTAAATAAATAAGTGCCTATGCATAGTTCTATGAACAAAATGAAAAAAAAAAGGCGAAAGAAGAGAAAGGATTTATGCACAGAGAGGTGAAGCAAACAACTCTGTCGGGGTATTGTCCAAGCTCGCTTGTAGCGGAGCAATGTTTGTGTTCCTAAAGTGACTTCGTCAGGGTACTTTCCAGGCCTAATGGCAGCGGAGCAACACCAAAAGTGAAAACTAAGACTCTAACATTTCTTTTCACTTGTGCATTTATATACTCCCTCATCCCCAATCGAAACAACTTAGTTTGACTTGGCTTGGTTTAGTCTGCCATCGATGAAGAGAATGGTAGGATAATAAATGAACTAAACAATACTTCCTAAAGAGATAGACATGTTTTGCATGAGACAATATCATACAGAGAGTTGGAGTTATACCAGTGTGTCGCCAAGTGTTTTGGCGGCTACAACCACCCTCCAAAATTTTGCCTATGCTTTTGATTTTGGAGCCTTCATTTATGTTGACATGAGCTTACCTTTGACTATCGTCAAGTATTCATGTTTTGATTGAGACTCGTCCCTTTCATATGCGTGTGTGTTTGCTTATTTTTACACTTAGTTGATCTTTCTAAGTCACAAGCTAACCTTCTGACTTCGCCTTAAACAATTTTGGCTTACCTCTAGAAATTGCACAATCCACGAGGGCAAGCTAACCTTGATGATTGGGATTGCCAATCCAGACTATCAATTCTTCCTTAAGCTCATAAACGGTGCATCCATGGAAGGCATCCCAACACTAAGCCCAGAAATTGCACAATCCATCACTGAGCTCATAAATTGTGTTGTGCACTAAGCCAGAAAGTTGCCCAGTTCTCCATAATTGTGCAATCTTTCCCGACAATGTGCAAGGAAATTTTCTCGAAAAAGCAAAAAGAAAAAAAGAAAACCCTAGAAAGTAGGGATTCATCATTAGTTTCTCGAAGGTGGCATAAACCCTATTTTTAAAATTTTACACCAATTGTCACTTTTTCCTTGATTTTAGGCATGTGCATCATAAACCCTAATTCACTCAAATCTATTTGATAGATGCCTCTAGATCTCATTTGTACATTTAATCTTGGAGCTCTAGTGTTCCTGAGGAGATCAAGGAATCTTCGGTGGAGTTCTCGTCGCGTTTCCAGGTGAGTTTTGATTTTATCGCCTTTTGCCGCTTTTTTGTCACTTTTTGTTATTTCACTTCTATGAGTGTTGTTTTTCTTGTTTATCTTCATGGTTATTGGAGTTTTAAATTGTATTAGCTTGTAAAAGTGTTGTTTCAGTTTGTTGTTTTCCTTTCATAAGTGTCACATTGATTTTCTTGTTTTTGCACATCAACAATCATTATTGTAGCGACTCTATTTACACATTTGTTTTTCCTTCTGTTTGTTAATTTTATGAACTTGATTCAAATTTATTCATCTATAATTAGGCATATCTGCACTCAAACTCACATCATCACTTAGATCTTATTGTTTCCCACACTTCCACCGAGCATATCCACACTTTCCTTGGCCAGTTTTCCGAGTGCCTAGCTCAGAATTGCGCAATCCAGAAGCACAAGTTGAGGCTTGGCCTCAAAGACTACATAGTGTGTAGTACATGATGGCCTAACTTTACATTGTGCAGTTCCAGGGCTCAGTTTGCCCCTTGGCCACTGAGACTGCATAATGTGTAGTCTCTCTGAGTCACTACCTAGGCTGGACTGCGCATTGCGCAGTCTAAAGCCTCAGGCTCCACCTTGGCTACTGGGACTATGCAATGTGTAGATCCCACTGCCAATCTCCCTCACTTTCCTAAGAAAATTGTGCAATTTTTCTCACTAGTGCACTGGTTTGCTGCCAGGTCTTATTGTGAAGATATATTTGCAAAAGTCTAATGTTTGCTTGTCATGAGTGTCTTTTCTATCCCACAGGTATCATAGTTGTTGAGCACTTCTCTCCAACAATCATTGTTACCATTGCACCCAAGGGAATTGCTTCAAAAGATAACACTGAGAGCAGTACTAGGAAAGCAGTTGAGCAAACACCAGCAAATTTTCCAGTATACTCAGACGCCCAACTGTATGTAGAAAAGGACTCATATCTTACATGAAAAAAAGTTAATGAATTTTTTTTAGCAAAGGACTCCGCAACATATCTAGAGGACCGACAAGTATACATTAATGTCTAGAGATCAGGGATCCATAGGGTTGCATGCAAATATCCAGCCTTCCCATGTGCATATGTCATCAGTTGGATTGCCTCACATATTGATGTGAACACCATGAACTTGAGCAATACTAGCGGATGTAGGCTCGTTGCTTTTCTGTCAAAGGATTACCGACGTATGTACCATTTTCCTGAGCCAGAAGCATGCACGGATTCACTCTTCTATGCCACAAACAATTATGTGGTCATGAGGGATGTTGTTAATAGATGGGTGAAGCAGCCATCAAAGTTTCGAAAAACACCCACCAACACATATAAGACAAGGTCCCTCATGAGGGCCTATTAGCTATTGATCATCTTAGCATGAAAAATCCACGGTCAACAGAGCACAAAGATCTTTATGAAAGGGTGGGCAATCCTTATGAACTGGGTAGTGAACAATGGGAAGCCACTCAACTGATCAGATCTGTTGGTTCAACATTTACGGATCCATGTAGGTAATGCCCTGAATCCTCCCAAGGGTGGGAAAGAAAGATTCTATATATTTGCATATTTATTGGATGCAATTTGTGCACATAATGCATTCCCTGGTATGAACTAGGCTTGTTCACCTCAAGAACATGTCGTTCACATCCACTACAAGCTGCTCTCAGACTGGGGCTATCGAGGGTTTATGGAGAAGTTGACTGACCACTTCCCCATCTAACTACAAAGGATGATCTTTGAGGAAGAACCACCTTGCATGTCACCTGCGACAATGGAGGCAATATCAGAGATCATAGATTGGTTTGACTCACCAGATGGCACCTTCCTTAGAGTGTTCAGCGGAGAGATATCACCACATGCTTTGCCAAGGTATGTCAACGGCAAGATCTTCATGCAAAAAGTGTCTTATCATCTCGCTACAAGGTTATCAGCTGTCTTGCACTGGAAGAAGAAACCACCTTGGCTAACTCTTCCTATGAAAATTGGATTGTACGAGATAAAGAACCTGAAAGTCTCGGATACCGAAGGAAAGACAATAAATAATTTTGCATTCAGTACTCGAGACTTTAATTTGTATGATCCCCGTGGTATTTCCAAGAACCACTGTGCGATAATTCACTTTTAGTGGCTGAGTGAGACATTTCATTAGTAGGAGGAGGATCCATGGAATAATTTCTATAAATGCCTCCAAGACTCGCAAACTGGTCGATTTTGCAAGTACTTCACAAGTCTCTACACAGAAGGAAGCAACTCCAAAAGCAGTGCCAACAAAAGGGAGCAACCCTGTGCAGGATAAAGGAAAGAGAAAGGTTGCTCACAGTCCAGGGGGAAAGAAGCAACAAGATGAAAGAGGATCCAATTGTTATGAAAGTGACTTTAACAATTGAGGCAATGAGGAAATAAAGGATGTAAAGAGAAGAAAGAGGGAAGAGGGAAGAGTAGAAGAGGAGATTGGAGGAAGAAAAGGAGAAACAAGAACAATAAGAGAAGCAAAAACAAGAAGAAGAAGAAGAAAGGCAACATGCAATAACAGAAGAAACAATGTGAAAACAAGATGAAGAACAAGAATAAAACCAACAACTAGTAGAGAAGGAGAGCGGATAGAGGCAGGATCAGGAGCTTACTCAACAAATTGAACAATTGATAGAGATCGATGATACAAAGGCAGAATTAGAGCCGTAGAATCAAGAAGTCGACCTGATGCCTAGCACACAACATGACATTATTTAGTCTCCACGACCTCTGACAATAGATTCATCTCCAGATGAGGAAGAGGAATTTATTCCTCTTGACGATGATCTGGTTATGGACACATATAATTTGTCATACGATGATTTCCATAAGAATATTGTACAATTGTGTAAGAAGCATTTTCTAGATGAACTTTCATCTCCTGCATCTATCCGAGAAAGGGTAATTATGGTTGACACTAGGAGAGATCTCGAAGCCATTGCCTCATCCAACATGGCCTTCGCAGGTGCATAAAATTGAAACACTCAGTGTTTGATGGTTGACAATAATAAACTGACAAAGAACTTGGAGGCTTCTAAGAAAGAGGTTGAACAACTCCATGCAACATCTCATAATGCAACTTTTGATGAAAAATGTGCAACAAGAAATGTTAAATTTAGAATGTGCTAAAAATAGCAGTTTGGCCAGTAAGGTCATTGGCCACATTGGGTGAGAGGTGAAACTGCTAAAAATAGAAAGTTCTAAAAATAGAATTTCTGGGTCCCTTCCTATTTATAGTAGTCCTTAGTCTATCTATAGGAAGTAAAATTAATTTTGATCTTAACAACAGTTGGAAATATTAATTAATTAATTCAGTTGAGTTAATTAGTTAAGGAAATTCGAATTTGAAGTCTTTGTGAGCATGCACATGAGTTGTCCCACTGATTGAGGAATTTATCCTTAATTTCCTCCACTGATTGAGCGAATAAGTATGAGTTCTGTAATGAGAGAATCAGTTGAATTAGTTCTAACTAGTCAAGTCCAGTTAGATTATTTTAACAAGTCGTTAAAATAATAAAATATAGTTTGTTAATGCTTGCATGCATGTGACAACTATTATTTTAGATAACTGAGAAATCACTCATGGATAACTGTTGCATGTCAGTTCTGTCAGAGACCCAGTTGAGATCAGATGTGGGACAGTGTACTATCAAATGCTTGGATATTTCTAGTAAGTATTCCTTGCATGGAGAAGGATCCATTTACAAGAGAAATACATAAATAGGAGCTTGGAGGACTTGTGTAGCCTATATATTCAGGCCTAGGTAGTCCATGAGAGAGATCTTCATATCTTCATAGTTCATTGAGAACTGAATAGCTTGAGAGCTAATTCTTTTTGTATTATGAAGAGGATTTCCGCTTGATTGATAATACATGGTTGGGGTTTTATGTTGGTGCTTTCCCCTGGATATATCTTGTGTTATGTGTGATTATTTCTCTTGATCATTTATGCATATTTCTACTTGATGTTGCTCATGAATTCGATTATACTTCCGCTTAATGTTTTGTAGAAGTAAAACAAGTATTATGCTTTAGGACATTGCATATATCGGTTTGTTCTACAGGTGAAATTTCTACATGGTATTAGAGCACAGGTGATCAAGCAAGAATAGTATACTAAGAGGAGATTTCAAAGTTTTGAGTTCTGGGCTGAGAGTTTGCAGAGCAGATCTGAAAATTTCTATACAAAATTTTCAGAAATGAATAGCAGATTTGGATTCCTTGTGGAAAAATACCCAAAATCAAAAAAAAAAAAATCGGCTGAATCGGAGTTCGGATGAGGAAGATTTTGCTAATTCAAAATCAGCTCCTTTTCTAGAAAATTTTGTGACGGCGGAAAAGTGGAAATAGATTGGTGTGCTAGCCAAGAACGTGTATGCACTTGAGGTACAAGATGCATGCAAAGCCTTGAGGAGCAAGGCAAAGGTTAGAGACTTGGTGGTTGAGAGGGAGGGTATATTACCTCTCAACATGCAGAGCCAGAAGAAGTCTTAAACGATTGTGGAGGAGCCACGATTGGTGTAGCAGCTTCAGGAGGTTGTGGAGCAGCCACAACAGGAGAAACTGAGAGGAGATCGAGTAGAGGCATCTACTCATGCAGAGACCTCCAGTAGGGGGAAACTTCGAGCGAGGTGGGCAGAGGGATCACATGCAGCCATACCTCCAGGTAGGAGGTGGGGTGATATAGAGTGATCGTCCCAAGGAGGAGGGGCAGGATCCTTGAGGTACCCGACCTCTTGGATGAGACCTTGCTATGGGAGCCCCGATGTGGAGTAGCAGGAACTGACTGATTGGGTAGAGACAGATGCAGATGGAGCGGCAGAGAGAGCGATAGTGCAGGGAATCCCAAGACAACGCATAGCTAGTAGGCTGCAACAATGCGAGAGGCACAAGTGTTTTGCACAGTGCTAGGCGGCACAGAGAGGTGTGCAATGGTGCGAGATGCATGGAGATGTTGTAGTAGCACAGATGTCAGAGAGGGAGCACTTATCAGCAACAGGTAGAGCTTCAACATCAGAGTATGTTCCTAGCCCAATAGAGTGGTTAGTTGGGAGTGTTTTTGTTCCAAGTGTTGTTGGAGCAAGTGGACTGGGTAGATGTGTTGCATGCAGAACATTCCAGAGTTACAGGATCGGGTTCGAGAGAAAGCCTTTCTTGTTGAGAGGGAGTGTTGAAAAATGTGCAACAAGAAATGCTAAATTTAGAATGTGCTAAAAATAGCAGTTTGGCCAGTGAGGTCATTGGCCACATTGGGTGAGGTGAAATTGCTAAAAATAGAAAGTTCTAAAAATAGAATTTCTAGGTCCCTTCCTATTTATAGCAGTCCCTAGTCTATCTATAGGAAGCAAAAATTAATTTTTGTCTTAACAACAGTTGGAAATATTAATTAATTAATTCAGTTGAGTTAATTAGTTAGGGAAATTCGAATTTGAAGTCTTTGTGAACGTGCACATGAGTTGTCCCACTGATTGAGGAATTTATCCTTAATTTCTTCCACTGATTGAGGGAATAAGTATGAGTTCTATAATGAGAGAATCAGTTGACTTAGTTCTAAGTAGTCAAGTCCAGTTAGATTATTTTAACAAGTTGTTAAAATAATAAAATATAGTTTGTTAATGCTTGCATGCATGTGACAACTATTATTTTAGATAACTGAGAATTCACTCATGGATAATTGTTGCATGTCAGTTCTGTCAGAGACCCAATTGAGATCAGATGTGGGACAATGTACTATCAGATGCTTGGATATTTCTAGTAAGTATTCCTTGCATGGATAAGGATCTATTTACAAGAGAAATACGTAAATAGGAGCTTGGAGGACTTGTGTAGCCTATATATTCAGGCCTAGGTAGTCCATGAAATAGATCTTCATATCTTCATAGTTCATTGAGAACTGAATAACTTGAGAGCTAATTCTTTTTGTATTATGAAGAGGATTTCCACTTGATTGATAATACATGGTTGGCGTTTTATGTTGGTTCTTTCCCCTAGATATATCTTGTGTTATGTGTGATTATTTCTCTTGATTAGTTATGCATGTTTCTGCTTGATGTTTCTCATGAATTTGATTATGCTTTCGCTCAATGTTTTGTAGAAGTAGAACAAGTATTATGCTTTAGGACATTGCATATATCGGTTTGTTCTACAGGTGAAATTTCTACAGCTTTTGCACAAGTCCACTTCGAGGAAATGAAAGCAACAATACTTAATGAAGTATCGACACTTGGAGAGACCATGTAGGATCTCCATGAGGAGCTTGTTACTGTGCATAAGGCAGTTTTCCACATTCTTGGCTTGCAACAACAGTGTAAAGACTTCGTGAAAACTCTTAGAAATGTGTAAGTTGCAATCGAGGTCGTGCATGAATTGACAATACGATACAAAGGGGAAAATGAAGCCACAAAAAAATCTAGAGAAAGAAAGAGTGCAAATTTTGATCTAGAACAACAAACAATTCGCCTAATTCATTAGTAACATTTAGGCCTCATATGCACAGATATACAATAGTCTGTATTCCTTGGTGAAGACCCACAAGATCTCATTGGTTGGCTCACTCAACGAAGCCAAACCCAAGAACCAGGTTAGGAAGGAGATAAAGGAATACTTGGAGTAGCTGAGACAAATTTCCACCAAGGAGGACTTGGAGGTGAATAATCAGATTACACACATCAAAATTGGTGGCCATGTCCAAGTGCGGACAATGTTGATCATGCTACAAAAGGAAGTAGAAATTGGCTCCAAATATTTGTACTAGATGCCATGGAGGCTAGAGTCTGCTTCCAGCCAAGCACTATCACATAGTTTGGGGATGTCATTGCACAGTAACAAGTTGAGCACCACTACGTGAGTGACAAACATCAAGTGGAAGTTGGTGAACTAGAGTTCCCCCAAACCCCAGCATCATAATGTTTTGTCTTGTTAGGCTGTCAAGTTGTCTCTACCCTATTTTGTCTTATATGGGTATGAGTGTAAAATGTAATATTATTTGTAATTAATTCTAAAGTGGAATTCCAAGTGTCAATGTTGGAATGTGGAGAGTCATGATGTAATCTAACGAGTCATTTTGTAAAGAAGTTCAAGAGTCATGTGGGTAGTCCGAAAGTCACAAAGGGGAGTTGAAGGGTCACCCCCTATTGTTATAAATAGAACCTCATAACTCATGTAAAGGGCTTTCAACTAGGCTTAGGCTTCGAAAGAGCTTGGGAGTTTTATGAGAGCCTTGGCTTCTCCATAGCATAGAGGGAGTATACTTCTTTGGAGGAATATATGTTGTTGACTCCATGTTCCACTATTGGGGCTAGTGGTAACTTTCACTTTTAATAAAAGCTCAGAGTCGACACACTTTCATGCATATGTTGTGAATATAGTAGCACTATTCTTATTGTATTTGCAACGTATGTTGTTTAACTTACGCTATAAATTTGTATGAATCTTGTTGAATGTGTTTTGTTGTATTAATTCGTCACTATTAACTTGTGGACTATTCTGCATATTATCTTATGATGTCATTATGCTCCTAGGTTCCTTTCAAGTTGTGTACTATTACAAGCTTTTAAGGAGCTCACTTCTTTTTCCCTCCGTATGTTGGAACCATAATTCATTACACTTGATCTTCCGCAGGGTCACACGCTCGCTCTCACCAAAGACACTGTGCACCACGCTATGCGTATTTGTAACCAAGACATATCATTAACACCCCATTGTTGGGACTCCTACTCCAAACGGTGTGAGGTCTAGTCGAGGCTTCATATCAGCGAGATCCCCTAAATGTTGGTGGGTCTAGCACCATCAACATCTTGAAATGTGGAAGGTGAATTGGTAAGGCCAAAAGGCATGACTGAAAATTAATAATGACCTTCATGAGTTTTGAATTTTGTTTTTAGAATGTCTTTAGTCTTCATTCTAATTTGATGATATTATGAACGAAGATCTAGCTTGGTGAAGTAAAGTGCTCCATGTAATTCATCCAATAATTCATCAATGAAAGGAATTAGAATTTTATCTTTAATAGTGAGCTTGTTGAGCTCCCTATAATCTAGACACATATGCCATGATCCATCATTCTTGTGCACCAATGATACTGGAGCAAAGAAAGAACTTTGGCTAGGTTGAATTATACTAACCTCTAGTATTTCTGCAACCATATGTTCAATTTCACTTTTTAGGGCATAGGGATATTTATAAGGCTTGATGTTTGGAGGAATGATTCCTAGAATGAAGTGAATAGCATGCTCATGATTACAAATAAGTAGGAGGCCTTTAGGATTATCAAATACCTTTGAATGATTGTCCAAGATTCTTAGGAGATCTGGAGAAATGGATGATTTCGATGTTTGAACATCTAATGAGAATATTTGTGCAATTGTGCCTTATTTTTATTTCTTCAAAATCTTTGTCATGCCATTAGAGCTAATTATCTTCCCTAGTTTCCCTGCGATGCCCCTTAATTTAATTTCCTTTCCTTCCTAGGAAAACTTGAAGAAAAGTTCTTGAAAATTAAAAGCTATCATCCCCAAAGATTGTAACCATTGGTATCCTAGTACAACATTAGAGCCAACTATTGGAATGGAAAACATTAGAATATTAAATACATATTATCCCATCGTTAGCTTCATATTATGGAACTTTTGAGAGCAATTTATAGTTCCTTCATTTGCAACCTTCACTGGACACTCTGGTGCTAGATATATAAAACAATTAAATTATTTGTCTATCTTACAATGAATAAAATTATGGGTACTATCTGATTTAATCAGCACTATTACCTTTTTCTTCTTGATATATCCTTCTATATTGAGAGTTTTAGGAGTGGTAATTCTTGCCAATGCATTACAAGATATCACTGGATTCATTTTTTCTTTTTTTTTTGGGGGTTGGTTCCGAGTGTATATCCTCTTCTTTTAAAGCTTCTTGTTCTGTTGACAACGTTGGACCCGCCAACATTCAAGTGGTCTCCTCGATATGTGGTCCTAATTAGACATCACACCGTTTGTAATAAGAGTCTCATCCGGAATATGGACCAGCTGTTGGTTTGTGAAAGCTTTTCCTTGCCTCTAACTGTTGGCAAGAGAGAGGAATGAAAATGTACCTTCGAAAAGCAAGTGTGTGTGCCTGTTGAGTGTTTGGTTGTAAGTGCGTCAAGGTTCTCCTATTGCTAAGGGAGAAAATAAAGTAATCCTCTAAGAGAGAGGTAATAGTATCACATAACCAAGAAGGATCCATCTAACATCTAGTGGAATAGTCCACAAAGATGTGATGGCCATTACAACCAATCAACAAGAAAGATCTGTCTAATATCCAGCAGAATAGTCCACAAGGATGTGACAACAATAGTAACCATTATATCACATTCTCAATATGATAAATGCTAAAATAACTAAAATAGTTCAACTACTTTAGCATAGACGAAAGCAAACATGAATTACAAACATCCACATAATAGTCTTACAAATATTCATAATCCATGCATGAAGAACATGTTGGCCATGAGGCTTTTGATATTAAGTAAAAGTTCCAAGACATGTGTATTCAATGAACATCACTAGCTCTAATAATGGAGCATTGGAGCCACTCCTTGCTCCCCAAAAGAACTAGCTTGTCTCTCTAATTCCCTGCAGGAGGATCCAAGGTGGAAATTACTTTGCTCATACAATGAGGGTGTATATATAACCAATGGGGTTATGCTTCACCTCCCTTGTGACTCTTTAACTACCCTCATGATTGTTTGACTTCCTATGACTTTTTTAATTTACATGCTTCTTCATCTTTTGTAAATGTCCTTTGGAATTCCACTTTAAAATAGATTTTCGAATAAGAAATTACATGATCCACAATCATGATGTGGCATATGACAACTCCTGACATGGCATTGCTGACATTGACTTCTTGATGGTATGGCAATGTCAACTCACTTATGTTGCTGCTTGCTACATGTCTTCTCGAGGATGTTCTTCTCTCCACCTCCTTATGGCTTAGAGGTAAGGAGTCTTCAAAGATTTAAAGTCTTGATTTAAATTGGTGTCCCTTTGTCTTCTCTTGATTTACCGACTTGCATAATCAGCTAAAAAGATGTATTTCAGCATGTTTCCCTTCTCCATCCCTATGTTCATCATCCTATCATGGTGTGATAGAGTACCTACATCTACAATTCACTCATGACGAGATGACATCAGTCTGATAAACCCCTAGTCTAAGATGGTGCATGTTGATCCACTTAGTGAGCCGAAACCGAGTGGTTGGCTGAGGGAGAGTCTCAGTGATTACGTGATTGCACAATTGAGGCACTCGGGGTGAAGGTTGGGCCTTGAGACTGTGTAATGTGCAGTTCAGGCTAGACTGGGCAGGAAAATTATGTAATTTTGGGACTCAGTGAGTTGGGTTGAGGGGTTTGGCATTGTTTTAGCTAAATGTGCAGTTCTGGGAGGTAGAGGAGACCTTGTGATTGTTCAATTGTGCAGCTCAAGAGCACAAGGATTGAACTTGATCTCAAAGACTACGCAATGCACAGTTGAGGCTAGGATGGAGGGTTGGATTGCGTATTTATGGGGCCAAGGTTTGAGCTTGAGCATTGGAACTGTGCAGTCTTGGGAAGAAGGAACTGCACATTGCGTAGTGTCTAGGGGCAAGGTTGTAGCTTGAAGACTAGAACTGCGTAATGCATAACTGAGGAAGGCTGGATGAGGCTAGATTGTTGGAAAATTCCCAAAATTTAACTAAGAGTGGGATCAGTGAACTGATGTGAACAATGATATGAATTCAATGTGATCACACACTTAGAACACTTGAAGACACAACAACATAGATCATTTAGGACATATGAACAATACTTTTCCCTCAATCTGATGACTTGCGACAAGTGTGACACTAAAGATACACTTTGCGACGACCGTGATGACACTTGTGCGACAATACTTAAAACTTTGGGAATGAGTGTGAGAGATGCTGACATGGTTAGATCAACTCATTTACACAAAGATAACCCCTTGAAACCACCAAAACAAGCTTATACACATTGTGCAACGAGTAACATGCAAAAAGACGATTGTTTGCCTTTCTTGCGAAAGGGACCAAAACACTTCAAGAAAACACATGGAATGGATTTCAATGTTTGCGATGACAATATACAAGACCAAGGTAGGCTCCGAATTTTGGTGTAGGCCAGAATTTTTGAGGTTGTTGCAACAAAGACAACATGTTCCTTTTCTTCCTCCTCTTCAAAATCTATGTAAAATAGTTTCTTCTCATCACACTTATGTCCTTTAGTGTATTTTCTATCACAATTGTAACAAAGCCCTTTTGATATTTTTTACTCCAATTGTTGTTGTATCAACCTTGTAGGTTGTGGAAGGCTAGTAGCAACAACACTTCCACCTTTATAGTTATGAGTGGTAGAATTCCTCGTCACCATAATTTTTCTTTCAACTTTTCTTGCCACCTTGAATGCCTTCTCCAATGAATCAGGTTCCCAAAGGCAAAGCTCATGTTGGATGTTATCCTTTAAAGTGCCAACAAAAACATCAATCCTATGTTCCTCTGGAATATCATTTACCTTGATATTCAATTTTTGGAATTCCTCAATGTACTTCACCATTGAACCCTTTTGTTTGAGATTTATCAATTGGATAGAGAAGGTATTTCTCTTTGTATCCTCATAATGTGCCACCAATTTTTCTGCAAAAATTGTCCAAGTGACAATTGATTTATGAGAACAAAGGCATCAATACCACACAAATTGATTTTTTTATAAATATAAATATGAAATGCATACCTTTTGTGTGTTTGAAACATCATGTAGATGAAAGAATTGCTCCATATGTAGTATCCACGTTACCGGATCCTTGTCATCAAAATTCCTCATATTGATCTTCAGAATGTGGTTAGTCTTCAATCCAAAGTTAGAGTCTCTAAAATCATGATTAACATTGCTTTTGTTTTCATCATGAGTTTCATGCAGTACCTTGTCACCAATAGGAAGCATTTCTTATAGCAACTTTGGCAAACCTTCCTTCAAACTTTCCATTTCTCAAAAATTTAAAAAAATGCACACCTTTTTCTTGTTTTTTAGGTGATCGATATTGAAACTATTGTGTCTCTATAATTTCATATCTCTAAGGTTTGAAATTTTGTGTTGTTGTAGCCCTTTGAGTATTCTTTCTAATGCCACAATTCAAACCAAAATTGGATTCTTCAAGATAGTTGTATGCCCAATATCTCATGATGCTTTGATTATGGCCTAGTTCAGTAAAGTGAACTTGTACGGAATGCCACATGTTGCTATTTCTTCAGCTCTGAAAATGATACATTGAAAACTTCAATATTTGCACTTTCATTCACTTTCTACAAAATTCAAATCTGATGCTCGGAGAAAGTTATGACGATTTTCGGAGAGAAAGTTATGGACTTTGAATTTGGGGTCTTTCCCTACCTTGGCTATGATTTTGCCAATAGGCTTCCCCTCGAGGCAATTGTGCCATTGTGGCTCCTAATGAAAAAAATAAGAAGAAAAAACCGTAGAGAGCCAAAAAATCCTATTCGAATCGTCAGATCGACTGATACCTAATTAGTTAGTTGTTGTTTGCTGTTATTTATTTATGTTTCCTTATATCATTTATATTTCTTGTTTTATGGATCTTACTATGGAACCAAAATGTGTTAGAATTATTTTATTCTCAAACAATGCATGTGATACAGAGTTAGACGTTAAGTTAGGGGCATCCTGAATATCAGGGTTATGAATATGGATTGCCATTATTTAAATATCTTTTATTGTAATATGTATAATATGAACCCCCCCTCCCCCCCTCTCGAAAATAAAAATAAAAATTGTTTATATATATATATATATATATATATATATATATATATATATCAAAATGGTGTTAGAATTATTTTATTATCAAACAATGCATGTGATACAAGAGTTAAGACATTAAGTGAGGGGTACCCTAAATATCAGGGTTACGAATATGGGATCGCCATTATATTAAATTTCTTTTATGTAATATGTATAATATGAATCTGACTCCCCCCCTTCTAAAAAAAAAAATTGTTTATATATATATATCTATATCTATATATATATATTATATATATATATATATATATTATATATATATTATATATTATATATATATATATCTATTGTAAATTAGGCTACTTCTATTATTGTACAAAATGTAACAGAATGATTACAACGAGGCTTGCCTCAAAATCACCATGCTGAGATGGATTTAACACAACTGGACACCTGACCTTGGTAACCAGAAGACCAACATTTGTCCCAGACCCAAAACTGGAGAACCCACAGACTGCCAAAAAACCATACTGACAGACAGACTGTCCCTATCTTGCTTACAGACATCGACATTGACCCAAAAATGTATCATATGAAAACTAAAACAACATACATAGTCGCGCATGGAAGCCGCGTTCAACTCAAAAGAGATGAGTTCAGCTTCAACTTTGCAAAAAGAACTCCTATGACATAACAGATAACAAGACATATCATATATAACCAGACATAACAGAGACTAGTACCACCACCCTTGCGCTCTGGAGATCTTCTCAGGTATCCACAGAAGTGGAGGGCTGCTCTTCCACCACCCTGCAGCCATACTGATCCGATGCGCTAGAGTCCGTGTAGGGTGCATCATCTTTCGCTGGTTCACTTGGTCCTGCCACCGCCACTGCACCCGAGGCTTCCGCAGGCTGAGCTCTTCGTTCCGCAGGCTGACATAGGATTGGAGACAGAGACCTTTGTTTCGCAGGCTGACACAGGATTGGAGACGAAGACCTTCGTTCTGCAAGGCGTTCGGCTGGAGCTGCATGTCCACATTTCTCAATGCGCACCGAGACATAGTATGTGGCATTGTTCAATAAGCAGGGGAAACTGACCTGGGTAGAGGGATGGGAGCTATGCCCACAAACATCAACACGCGCACGCCCCCTGCTTCGTCCACGGCCTCGCCCTGCGACCCTTGAATCGATTCCATCTGAAGATGAATCCGAGGGGTGCAGGGAAAGCCAAGGGATGGATCTGCCTCTGGCGCCGCCCCTAGACCCTCCTCTGCGGCTAGGGGGCGAAGCCGTTTGCGCGACATATTACCAAGGAGCTGAAGCAGAAATGGCTTAAAGAAGCTGGATTGGAAGTTACACAGGGGAGCTGGAGAAGACAAGACACAGGAAGGCTGGAGCGGTAATGAGACAGAGAACGATGGCTGCACCGAGAGGGCTCGGGGGACCCGGAATTGAAGCTCGAAGGTTTGGAAATTGGCAGAGGCTCAGAAAACGGGAGAAATTTAGCCGTGATGGAACGCCCCAAATCGCCCATAAACATGAAATTGATCAGATGGAACGCCCCAAATCGCCCAGACCAGCTCCGAAGAGCGCGAAGATGACTAACACGGTGGAGCAGACTTACAGAGGATGAGACCAAGGCCGTCAGAGACGATGGCCGAGGTCTGAACCTCCAAGCACGCCTCTAGACCCCAGAAATCAACAACAAGACTTCCCAACGAAGAAACCAAAGCAAAACAACATGCAAAGCTTGAAGGAGAAGGTAAATGACCAGCGCCTGCTCGCAGTAATTATACTGCGCGGCACCTCCTGCGTCCATGTGCGAACCAATATGGATGTCCTGCAACCTGAAGGTCGACGGAAGAGCAAGCGAGCGAGAGCAGCTGCTGTGGATGGCGGAATGGATTGTGAAATTATTACAACCTTGCAAATGAACCTCGGCTATATGCCTCGCCCGCGGTGGAATGAATGCAGGCTTTAATTGCTGAGGACAGTTGGCGGGACTGCGCTGCCACTTGCCCAGTGGGAGTCCCGCCACTGTCCTTTCCCTCTTAACTAACACCCGCAGCCGGGAATATATATATATTATATATTATTTATTTTCTTATTTGTTATTTTATATTACTTCTTATGTTTTATTATTATCGTTTTTTATCTAAGGATGCGATGACTAAGGTGGTAAAGGGGGGGGGGCAAAGTTGTTGGGTGGAGCATGTTGCCCCCCCCCCAAGAGAACATTCAAATAATGTCTAACAAGCCAACCACCATTACAGGGCACCACCCAATGGGCTTTCTTTGCATGTAAATAAGCACTTCGGGAGATATACAAACACACGTTATGGGTTACAGTTTAGCTCCCACACACTGATCAACCCATTGCAATCCTATCAATCCATCAACTTTAAATGATGAGCCATCAATGATTACCTCATTGGGATTTTATATGCCACCTAAGGTTTTTATCAGCAAACACAGAGGCAAAGCTCATTATCTTTGGGTGGCCTTGGCAATTCCTTTTGTTGAGAAACCAAGTGTAATAAGGATGATGTCTGATTATTCTTAACTTGATAATTACTTGTGAATTATTGTTAGCTTATTATTTATATCCTCTTCATCAAGAAATTACCAAAACATAAAAGATCACAAAGAGACAAAGAACACAAGAAGTTCTCAATGTGCTCCACCATTGAACCCTTTTGTTTGAGATTTATCACTTGGCTAAAGATGGTATTTCTCTTTGTATCCTCATAATGTGCCACCAATTCTTCCACAAAAATTGTCAAGTGGAAATTGATTTATGAGAACAAACTCATTGATACCTGATCCAGGTGGATATTGGTGGCCACCTTCCAAATCCACTTGGACCCTCACCACTGTTTCTTTTAGCTTTTCAGTTTCCTTAATTGTACCTTAGTTTACTATTTTTAACAGATTTTTCGGGTCCTGAACTTCCAACGTTGTTTTGAGGCCCTAGACGACATTTTTTGGGAAAACTGGGAGCGACATGGGTCAATGTTGCTCTTCCCAAAGTTGTAATTCTTAGATATATCTTTCTAACGAGATACTGTGCGAGTGAAACGAAGATCGTATGCCAAAGTTACGACCCCAGGAAGTTGATGTACCAATTTACCTAAACGGGGCCCACAATTTGGCGTTTCATCTTCTAGGGTTAGGTTTTGGAATGTTAAGGGTTTTCCATTGTTTCTCAACAATAAATAGGCCTTTGAGCCTCCTTGTAAAACAGTGGAGAGGCATGTAGCCACCACATCTCTTCTCAGAGATAAGCTACCATCGCCCTAGCTGGTTTATTTCCAACTCTGTTTGTAAGCATATTTCAGTATTTTACATTAATGAAATGAAGTATTATTTCCGTTGCATCTTTGTGTTTATGGTTATCTTTGTAATTTGTTGCGTGCTTGTTTAAATCTGGATCAATGGTATCATAGCGGTCTGCTTTTTCTATGTCTTTATTTGCATGTCCCCAACAAAGTCGGGATATAAGGAGTTAGGGCTTGAACTGGTCGAACCTTTGCAAGACAAGCCTCACAAATCCCGACGATCTCCCATGGCAGATGAAAAGAAAGATGAGCGGGCAGGAGATCCTATCAAAATCTTACTTGAAGAAGCCCTCGAGTGACAAAGGAATGCGATGATGGACAACTTCGCCAAGATCCTTCAGCGACTACCCAGGGGCGACGCATCGGCTTCCAACAACTACTCTGGAACTGCCACACCGTTTAAGGTACGAGTTAATTTTGAAATCCCCATATTCGAGGGTCAGATAGATGCAGATGTTGTTGATAAATGGTTAAATCTGCTAGAGGGTTATTTTTCTGTTCATGATTTTTCCAGTCAAGAAAAGATTATTTTCGATCTTCTCAAAGCAGCCCCCCATGTCAAGGACTGGTGGGAAACCTACTGCGAGCAGAAGGATGAAAGTACAATCTCACTATTTTTAGCCGCACCCACTTGGGATTCATTCCGAGAGCTATCAAGGGGCAGTTCTACCCTATCGGAAGCTATGAGGATCAATACATAAAGTGGACCATGCTGCGGCAGGGAAGGGACCAAGACGTGCCGAAGTTTACCAATATTTTCCATACCCTTCACACAAAGTTGGGTATCAAGGATTCAGACCAGCATTTGATACTCAAATACCGCGGTTTCCTGCACAAGCACATCCAGGAAGAAATAGAATTATTGATCATCCGCTCGCTCGGCACGGCATACCGATATGTCGTCAAGGTCGAGAAAAAGTTTAAATAGAAGAAGTGAGACTTTAGATCTGCTAATCCGAAGCAATGGAAAGGTGCCCCCAAACCACAGAACAAAGGACAAAGCCAAGGTGGGGTGGCCCAAGAAAACCTGCCAAAGCTGCAAGAAAAGAACAACGTTGTGAAGCCGAAAAAGGACATAGGAAAGTGGTGTGAGTTCCATAAGAGCTCCACTCACAACACAAGTGAGTGTCGGGCCAAACAGTTACTGGTGGCCGAGCTAAAGGTTTTAGAATCAGATGCATGTTCCTACTCTAAGTCAGAACCCGACAAGGGGAATGACAAAGGGAAGCAGATTATCGATACGGAGACCAACGCCACTGTTGCCACCACGAAGATGTAGAAGGAGGAACCCGAAGATCCAGAGGAGGAGGAGCATATCTTCCACTCCCAGATGTGGGTAAAGGGCTCCTCGCTATAGTTCATTGTCGATAGTAGGAGCCAAAAGAACCTCATTTCGGCAGAAGTCGTGAAGTGGCTAGGCTTACCAACCACAACACATCCACAACCGTACACCATCGGGTGGCTTCACCAAGGACGAGATCTTCGTGTGAGCCAGCAGCGTCGCCTTCCATACAACATCAAGCCCTTCACAGATGAGGTATTGTGTGACATTGCTCCCGTTGAAGCTTGTGATGTATTATTAGGACAAGCTTACTTGTGGAAGCGACATGCTATGTATGAATCAAGGCCCCGTGTTTTTATTGTTACTTTGGGAAATAAATTATACAGGATACCGGAGGTAGCACCGACTACTGCCATCTCTTTGATTACTGCAAAACAATGCAGTAAGATCATTTCCAAAACCGGGAATTTTGTTTTCCTGATGATACGCCCTCAAGGAATGAAGAAGATGGTGGCCACAACCTCCACACAGGGCCCCTCCGTACGACAACTACAGATGGACAGGGTCGTGGAGGAGTGCAAGGATATCTTCATCTCCCCTGTAGGGGTTCCTCTACACTGTCAGGTCAAGCACTCCATCGATTTGACCCCAGGTGCGCCGCTACCCAATGGACCAATCTATCGGCGCTCTGTTATGGAGAATGATGATATCAAGAGGCAGATTCAAGAGTTGCTACATAAAGGTCACATCCATCCAAGTTCATCGCCCTGTGGGAGCCCAATCGTGTTGGTATAGAACAAGATCACTGTTCGTAATAGGTACCAGATCCCACGGATTGATGACCTCTTGGAACAACTAAAGGGGAAAATTATTTCAGCAAGATTGATTTGAAGTCAAGATATCACCAGATACCAATCGAACCCTCCAATGTGTGGAATACTACCTTCAAAGCCAAGGAGGGCCTTTTCGAATAATTGGTTATGCCTTTCGGATTGACGAATGCTCCTGCAACCTTCATGAGGCTAATAGATGACATCTTGAAGCCATTCACCAACTCATTTGTAGTGGTATACTTGGATGACATCCTGATCTTCAGCCAGAGTTGGGAAGAACACCTCCACCACATCCGACAGGTTCTCCAAACACTGCAGCAACACAAGTTATGTGCCAATTTGGAGAAGTGCACTTTTGGCATGAACTAGGTTCAGTATCTGGGATACATTATTGATGATAAGGGGGTACATGTGGATCCATCCAAGATCCAAGTCATTCAAGGGAGGAGCGAAAGCAAAATTCTTTTGGTCTGAATCTCAATAGAAGGCATTCACAGAGTTGAAAGATCGCCTCTGCATGACACCAGTGCTCGCATTACCAGACTTGCAACAACCATTTGAGGTCGAGATAGATGCCTCTGACTATGCTGTTGGGGCAGTCCTCACTCAACACGGGCATCCAGTGGCATATCACAGTGAGACACTTTCAGACACAGTTTGGAAGTATCCCACTTATGACAAAGAGATGTATTCCATTGTGCAGGCCTGCTGATAATGGAAGCATTACATTTTGGGGAAGGAAATGGTGATCCACACAGACCAGCGACCCCTGCAGTTCATACAGACCCAAGGGAAATTACAGAATGATCACCACCAGAAGTGGTCCACATACCTGCAACAGTTCCATTTGAATATCAAGTATAAGAAAGGTAGCACCAATAATGTTGTAGATTGCCTTAGTCGACCACCGATCATGGCATTAACCACTGTGCTCAACTCTTGTGGGCACGAGACTTCTAATTGGCCACTTCTCTACAAAAGCAACCGAGAATTCAGCCACACATACCAGACACTGTTGGAGGGTCAGCATGTTCCAGATTTTCACCTCCAAGATGCCCTGTTATGCCACCTGGGTCACCTTTGTGTTCCTTCAAGCGAGCGTGCCAAGATGATTTGGGAAGCACACTACAGTCAGGCTACTAGACATTTCGGGGTTGAGAAAATGGTGGCAGTACTACAGAAGTATTTCTATTGGTCGAATCTTCGACAAGATGTCAAGAAGTACATCAGATCATGCACTTTCTGCATCATTGCCAAACCGACCATCAAGAAGCAAGGCCTCTATACCCCGCCGCCTACCCCTAGTCGACCTTGGGAATCCATCTCCATGGATTACATGTCAGGCCTTCCTTCCACTAAGCATGGAAACGACTGTGTTTTTGTGGTTGTGGACAGGTTCTCGAAGATGGCCATTATGGCTACCTGCAAGAAGAATATCACAGCAGAAGCCACTGCTAAAGTCTTCTTTGAACGAGTGTGGGTACACTTTTAGATCCCATAGTCTATCATCTCAGATTGGGACAGTAGCTTTCTCAGTGCATTTTGGTCCAGTCTCTAGTTGATGCTCGACACCAAACTCACTAAGTCCACAGCCTTGCATCCTCAAATTGATGGCCAGACAGATGTTGTCAACAGGATGATCATACACATTCTGCGCATGTACAACTCAAAGCATCCACAGACATGGGACGAGAGCCTCCCCTATGTTCAACACAACTACAATCGGGCTCTCAACAACTCGATTGGCCACAACCCTTTTCAGGTGGGCTTGGGATTCTAGCCACTATGTCCCATTGATGTGGCCATGCCATTTATAGCTACTCACGTAGATTTGGCTCATGTCCAGTCCGAAACATATAAGGCAAACAACTTCATTGAGCACATCCAACATATTCTCTAGTAGGTATATGACATTATGGAGAAATCAAATGCCAAGTACAAGCAGCAACATGATCAACATTGAGTGCCACACAAGTTTCAGGTGGGAGATAAATTTTGGTTGCATTTGCAAAAGGAACGCCTTATCGGAACTTATCAGAAACTCAGACCACTTCGATATGGTCCTTAAACCATTACCAAGGCTATGGGAGATAATGCATTTGAGCTTAAAATTCCCCCATTCCTTGGCCTGCACCCAATGTTCAATGTGGACCGCCTTCGGCCATACTTTCCACCATTACTAGACACATCCGACATTGCAGAACAACTCACACCCACAGAGTTAAATCCAGGTTGCATGGAACAAGCTGCAGCTGATCAGATCATGGACACACAGATCAAGCACAATCACCAGCAGAATATCCAATTGTATTGAGTTGTTGTTAAAGCAGGCCAAGTCCTTCACCAGGGCAAGTGGCTATCCAGGGACCAAGTTCAACAAAAGTTTCCTCATCTCATGGAGAAACTCAACGCAATGGGGACCATTGCTTCCTAAGGGGGGAGGAATGATCTAGGTGGATATTGGTGGCCACCTGCCAAATCCACTTGGACACTCACCACTATTTCTTTCAGCTTTTCAGTTTCCTTAATTGGAGCCCAGTTTACTATTTTTAGCAACTTTTCGGGTTCTAAACTTCCGGAGCCGTTTTAAGGCCATAAACGACGTTTTTTGGGAAAACTAGGAGCAACATGGGTCCATGGATTGATTTTGCTCTTCCCAAAGTTGTAGTTCTCAGATAGATCTTTCTAACGAGATACTGTGCACATCAAACAGAGATCGTATGCCAAAGTTACAACCCCGGGAAGTTGATGTACCAATTTACCCAAACGGGCCCACAGTTTGGCATTTCATCTTCTAGGGTTAGGTTTTGGAATGTTAAGGGTTTTCCATTATTTCTCAACAATAAATAGGCCTTCGAGCCTCATTGTAACACAGTGGAGAAGCATGTCGCCGCCACATCTCTTCTCAGAGATAAGCTACCATCGCCCTAACTGGTTTATTTCCAACTCTGTTTGTAAGCATATTTCAATATTTTACATTAATGAAATGAAGTATTATTTCCATTTCATCTCTATGTTTATGGCTATCTCTATAATTTGTTGCGTTCTTGTTTAAATTTGGATCAATACCACAAAAACTGATTTTGTTCTAAGTATAAATATGTGATGCATACCTTTTGTGTGTTCGACACATCATGTAGATCAAAGAATTATTCCATTTGTAGTATCCATGTTACCAGATCCTTCACATCAAACTTCCTCATATCGATATTTGAAATTTGGTTAGTCTTCAATCCAAAGTTAGAGTCTCTGAAATCATGATTAACATTCCTTTTGTTTTCATCACGAGTTTCATGGAGTACCTTGTCACCACTAGGAAGCATTTCTTGTAGCAACTTTGTCAAACCTTCAATTTCTCTTTTTATATTTTATTCTAAACCATCCATGTTACCTTTTTTTAAACCATCGATCTTAACATTCATCATCACTTCTAATTCATTTTTGGTTACTCTTTGTGAGAGCGAAATTTGTTGCACCTTGTCTCATAATTTTGATATATCATGTTGCATTTCTTCCTCTTCTTCATGTGTCATATTAGAGCTTTTTGGTTGCTTACTAGTTGTGTCCATTTTGTTTTTGTTTTGAGGCATTTCAGAATCAAACAATGATATCTATGCTTCATTATGTGCTTCGAATAAATTCAAATTTATTTTTCAAACAAAAGTTATGCAAAATTTTAACAACATGCACACCTTTTTCTTGCTTTTTAGGAGCTCGATATTGAAACTGTTATATCTCTATAATTTTATATCTCTAAGGTTTGAAATTTTGTCTTGTGGTATCCCTCTAAGCCTTCTTTCTAACTCCATGATTCAAACCAAAATTAGAGTCTTCAAGATAGTGTTATGCCCAATCTCCCACGATGCCTTGATTATGGCCTAATTCAATAAAGCAAACTTGTATGGAATGCCAGGTGTCGTTGTTTCGATCTTCAGCTCTAAAAATGATACACACAAAACTAAAATATGTGCACTTTAATTACTTTCTTACAAAATTCAAATTTGATGCTCAGAGATAAAGTTATGACAATTTTCCCAAGGTCACGTTTTTAAGACTGAATTCTAAAGCCTACAAAAACCTTAACTCCCTTGAATCATCTATCCAAAACTATAGAGAACCAAGATCTGAAATTCGTACACAAAGTTCACTAAGATTTCGACTCGATGTGGTTGCATTTTCAGCTTTTGAAGCCTCGTAGAAAAAAGTTATAGTGAAAATGCCAAGATGGCCTGTTTGAAGAAACAAAACCCTAGAATCCAAAGCATTGATACCAAATGTTATGCAACCAACTCATGAAATAGAAGAAAAAATAAATCAACGAATTGAGAAATAGTCTCTTTGACGGGGAAACCTCCTTTGCATCACATAGATTCTAAGGGGTCACAATATAATCAGATCCTAGATAACAATAATAATTTAAGGGCACAACAATAGAAATGGTGGGCTTCTATGGGGCACAACGATAACAATACGGGGGCTACATTACCAATAATAATAAGGGGACTACACAAGTATTATAGGGACCTAACAATTTGACTCTTGGGCTACCATTTGTTTTGAATCAAGCTAATCAAAGCTTTCTTCATTGCTCCTATGCCTATGAAATTTCATATCAAGGTGTGGTCTTTCATGTACTAGATACAATTTTCTATTATTCCTAGTTGAAATTTTAATTTGGGGTCTTTCCCTACCTTGGTTATGATTTTGCTAGTAGGCTCCCCCTCGAGGCAATTGTTCCATGGTGGCTCTTAATGAACAAAAAAAAACTGTAGAGAGCCAAAAAATCCTATTTGAATCGCGAGATCCACTGCTACCTAATTAGTTAGTTGTTGTTTGCTATTTTTTATTTATGTTTCCTTATATTATTTTTATTTCTTGTATAATGGATCTTACTATGGAATCAAAATGTGTTAGAATTATTTTATTCTCAAACAATGCATGTGATAGAGAGTTAGACGTTAAGTTAGTGGCATCCTTAATATCATGGTTATGAATATGGATCGTCATTATTTAAATTTATTTTAATGTAATATGTATAATATAAATCCCCCCTCTGTGGGAAAATAATAAATAAATAAAATAAATAAATAAATAAATAAATAAATATAAATAAATATATATATATAATATATATATATATATGTTGGACACCTAATACCATTAGGGTTGGTGTGGAAGCGAATAGACTAAGGAAGTCTAAGAGACCTTGGAATACGAAACCAAAGTTCATATGAACGTGCTATAAATGGATATCATTTGTTAATAATAGATGTACTCTCCTATTTATCTTTACTATGTTGTTGTTGCCATGTGTGTGTTTAACATGGTATCAAAGCTCAGGTTTCTAGGTTTAGGCATTCTGCATACACCTTTGTAACTCCTCTCTGTTTGGGCTCTTCTACTCATCATATCTGCCATTTTGGCTAAGCTTGGAAGCTCTGACGCTAAAACTTCCACTGGTCTGACAGTTTATTCATTGACTTGAACATTTCTATAGTGTTTCCTTCTCTGCTCCTGTCGTTGCTCGATACCTGCATAAAAAAAACGCTCAGCCTTTTTTGTGCTCAGATTTGTAACTCCTATTCCTGCCATGAATCCCTGTAATGGACAAAGCATTCTACGATTTCTGCCTTTAATAGTCTGGTGTGTACGTTGTTGGAGTATATGTGGAAGTCGAGACTTGGCAACCCCCTGCTAATAGTGTGGAAGCGGAGACCCCGTTTTGAAGCTTGATAGCTCGCGAAGTTTTCAACACTACTCCATGGTGAATGCTACTCCACGATGAACGCTACTCTCATACACCATACGACTACTCGTGAAGTTTTGAATGCTGCTCCACGGTGAACGCTGCTCAAGTTAACACAGTTTGTAGAGATATTATAATGTTGTCTCTGCTTCCAACTGTTGGTACTATGCCTATTCGATTTTCAGCACTGCGAAGAAACATTTCATCTGCAACCAGGAAAGCCAATAAGGGTTGTTGGGCCGAAAATTTGTATAGGTTTTGCTAGTTTTTTCCTGTGCTTTCTTGTAGGTGGATTTTATCTCCAAACTGTCAAAAGATCAAAATTCTTGCTCCAGCTTATATGTAAATCAATGATGCATTTAAATTCGTTGCAGTATAGTGTGTTTGGGCTCCTGTAGATGGTTGACAAACCTAGAACTAGTGATTCGCATGTCAATCCACGGTGACATCTCCACTATGATTTCGTGGTACCTTTGCATCATAAGAAACTACTATAGCACAATATATTATGGCTGATATAGGGCTTGTTATAAGATTTTTCACTAAGATACAAAGTATCTCATTCTCAATGCTGCGGATTTTGTGATTGCAAAGCCATGTTACAGAACACGGAATCGACAGTGGCCACTAGATCTTCAACTCCAGAACCCTAAGATCCCAATTTCTCTTGCAACCATGACCTCCTTGTCTCGAGAAATAGCAAAAAAAAAATCTTTTTGGGGGAAAGCTCGTCGATGACAGCAAAAACAACTAATGCAACTGCATAGGACTCAATCCCTAGACCCTGCTCCAGCAACCTCTCCCTGCTTCTCTGTGAAATATACCCTCAAAAATTCTCCACCAGCTGCCACTGGTGCCTTAGCAAGGAGAAAGATTGACTCAGCTATAAATGCACCAGGTAACATCACCATCATAGAATCTAGCTTCTTCCTATGGTTTTCATGAGAGTAGGCGTAGTAATGAGGTGCTGTTTTGTAATTTAAGCCATTTACATCGATGATATTCATGTCACTGTACGTGGAGAAAAATAACTGCTGGGGACCTCCTCCATGTGATGGGCTGAGCAATTTACTGAATGGGCACATTGGTTATTGTCCTTTCACATCGATCGTAGAACTTGTTCACACTTGCTGATGGTCTTCATGATTTGTTGATGACACATTTATGATTTGCTGTGTTTTCGTCCAAATCTAATAAGCAATTATATATATTCATATTTCTAAGGGCTTTGTGGTCTTTGGAAGAAGCTAATAATTGATATCTAGATTCACGCTGTTGCAAAAATCATATGATTTTTTATTTTTAGGAATTGTAGGATGTCTGCTTTGATTGAGGGGTTGCCAGATTCAGTTTCACTTCAGTGCCTAGCACAAGAGCCATTCACATTTCATCCTCAATAAACCAACTGGAGTTTACAAACGTTGGATTGATGGTCTGTGCAGAGTTTGTTGCGTGCTTACTGTGAAGGGTTATTGATAGAGAGTACCTGTTGGTGATAATTATTAATAGACCATATAATTTTGCGCACAATATTTTCATGGAAAAAATATGTCATATGGTATGAAATTGCATGGTATATGGAGGTATATTGAGAGCCTACATACTTGAATATTTTTTGAAGACAAAGTTGTACGCCAATCAATTTTTGCAATGATATTATTGTGAAATAGATAGAATTGGCATTGTATTAGAATTACTGAATACTCTAATACATTCTACTATGGAAAAAACAATTATGATTGACAAATCCATTGTCGCAGACATTCAAACTTGTTTGAAAAATGTACAAGAACACATTGAATTTTTGCAGTGTGAGTCTCAGCTTCAACAAGATGAGCTACAACAGAAAAGACATCATTCAGAATTGTTTTATGTTCAGAACAATTCTCTCTTCAATATTGACATAGACTCCCATCAGCAACAAGAATATGAAGTTGAGGTTGATTTAGTTCCCTGTTCAAGAGCAGGGTTACATGGAGATGCAGAAATTCAGTGTGCACTTCCCCAGTTGGTCATTAGACCTTGGGAAGAGATTGTCCACAACAAGCATAGAACTCGCCTTGGATATGACAAGGACGTGTCCTTTCACATTCCAGACTATTCAAAGCCCATTCAGTTTCAAAGTGTGGATTCCTTCATCATAGTTCACCTCTGGCTGTTCCAAATTCTACCCCTCTTCCACAACAACATATTGTGAAATGGAAACACTGTGACCGAGTTGGCCATTTGAAAGATAACTGTTTTGATCTTCATCCATGTAAGCACTGTCATAAAACCAATCAGTCTTCAAATAGATGCATCAGAAACAAGCCTCCTACAAGAACAAAGATTCATCTTGGATGGATCGCTTCTTGGCAACGGGCATCAACGACTAAGAAGATATTCCAGTCATATGTTAGAAATTGTTATAAAGTATTGAACAGTCTTGCAGTTGAGTTTTATCCATCATATCACCTTGCATCTAATAGGGGGGAAATGATGGTCATCTAAAAGCTTCAAAGTCATATCAAGCGAGCCTGAGCCAGAACCTGCCATACCAGATTTAGAGTTGTAGCCAGAGACAAATATGCCCCTGAGCATGCCTTTAGTTTGTGATGCCTCTTCAAAGAATCGGGGACACTTCCTCTAGCAGAAGACTTCATCTTCTTGCCAGTTTTGGAAGAGTTCCATGAATTGCATTAAGCATTCTAGAGTTGTTGGTCATCTTTAAACCATCATCGGTTGAGACCTCCCTTTTTAGGTTGAGGTTCTCCCTTTTATGCAGGGTGAGACATCCCTTTATTGGTTGAAGGTTTCCCTCTTCAAAACATCAGGAGCACTTCCTCTAGCAGAAGACCTAAGCTTCATGCCAGACTTGGAAGAGTTCTGGGAACTGCACTAAGCATTCCACTGTTGGTGGTCATCCTTAAACCACTGCCCTTTATACCAACATTTCAGAGAGCACATTCAGCCTAGTGTTGCCATGCATTTTCACACATTTTGCATTACAACTCTCTTCTTGGACTCATACATAACCCTTCGGATTAAGGGGGGAATGTTGGACACCTAATCCTCTAAGGGTTGGTGTGGAAGTTGAATAGACTAAGGAAGTCCAAGAGACCTTGGAATACGAAACCAAAGGTCATATGAATGTATTATAAATGTATATGATTTGTTAATAATAGATGTACTCTCTATTTTTCTATTTATATTATATATTATATATATATTATATATATATATATATTTTATTTATTTATTTTCTATTAAGATGATATTATGTTTTATTATTATTGTTTTTTTTAATCTAAAGATGGGGTGACTAAGGTGGCAAAGTGGGGGAAGGGGGGTGGGAAGAGCATAATGCCACCACCCTACCAACCCATGAACCTATGGCATGTCACAACATGCGCACCCCCCCCCAAGAGAACATTCAAATAATGTGTAACAAGCCAACCACCGTTACAGGGCACCACCTAATGGGCCTGCTTTGCATGCAAATAAGCACTTCGGGAGATATACAAAGGCACGCTCTGGGTTATAGTGTAGTGGTCACACACTGATAAACCTACTGCAATCCTATCAATCCATCAAATTTCAATGATGAGCCATCAATGATTATCTCGTTGGGATTTTATATGCTACTTAAGGTTTTTCTCAACAAACACAGAGGCAAAGCTCATTATCTCTTGGTGGTCTTGACAGTTCGTTTTGTTGAGAAACCAAGTGTAATATGGATGATGCTTGATTTATCTTAACTTGATAGTTACTTGTAAATGGTTGTTGGCTTCTTATTTATATCCTCTTCATCAAGCAATTACCAAAACATAAAAGATGACAAAGAGAAAGAACACAAGAAATTAGGCTCCAAGCCAGGGAAAAGCCCCATAAGGGGGAAAACCCAAAAATCCTTCTCTTATAGAATCAAATAAAATGAGATATCCAAAACCCAATACCAAGACCAAGAATGTCACAAACAACCCAAGTCAACCTTCCTCCAAGTCACCTCCAACAAATTAAAGTCAACATTGGCCAAATTCTCTCAAATCTCGTCAAAATCACAGAAGTTTTAATATGCAGTGGAGGCCAAATTTTGGTCCTATAATAGGCTAAGGAAATGACATAAATCTTGAATGTGTGAACAAAATTAGGACATAAAACTTATATTTTCTCTCTCCATTGACTTTGCTCTATCTCCTTTGAGTTGATTATCTTATATTCATGTCTTGGCACTAAAATCAATGTGATATGTTGGTGAGTGAATGTGTCTCCAAGAGGTTGAGTTAACTCATATATATAAATGTCCAGGAGGGTCGAATAGCTACCTCTTAGGTTGACTTGTTCGAGGGCCAACTTGGACTTGTGTTGACTATTTGACTCAAAACAAAATTCATTTTCCTTTTTCTTAGAAAAGCCCAAATGGGACTTGATTCAAATATATATATTTTGCCTCAAATTAATTTATATTTTACTCTCTTTGACTCTATAAGCATGAAAAACATGCTTTGAACAAAATAAAAGAATAATATTAAATATAATAATGATCCAAGTGGATGTTGGTGGCCACCCACCCATCCCATTTGGACCCCCACAACTGTCTCTTTCAATTTTTCAGTTCCTTAATTATAACACAATTTACTATTTACCATTTTTAGCCAAACTTCTTCACACATTCATTCTTTGTATTACAACATAATCTTGCTTCATGCCCTTTCAAGAAATCATATCAACTCCAATCATCATTAGTATCTCTATCAACATCAATATTATTATCCTAATCAATGTGTTCCTGAATCAAACTAATCAGAGCTTCCTTTTTTGAACTGAGGTATGTGAACTTCTTCCCTTTTATGCTGCTATCTAATTGACTTCTTTGATGTATACTTCAAACTTCTTTCTTCTTATCTTCGTGCGTTGCTATGTTTTTCCAATTCTTTCATTTGTTATTCAAGATTAGATAGATCTTGTCTTGACCTACAACCTTTATTAGAATACTATGAAATAACAAAAGGAAATGTGCATAGACAAAATAACAATAATAATAACTAAAGAAAGGAGGTGTAAAATACTAATCTCTTTGAGGAGAGTCAACTCCCTCTTAATCTTGGACAATTGTATGAATCTTGCGCTCACATCATCATGATGTCATTCCTATGATTCTCAAGAGCTAGGTTTTTCTTTTTATGGCATAAGCAATTAGTTAGAGTTTTTGTTCCTAGGGTTTTCTAACTCAATCATTTGCTAGGGTTTACAAACTATGGATTCTCCAAAATCTTCAATATCCATCGTTCACTAATTTTTAATTCTACATTCATATTAATGAGTTATTTGCAAAACCTCAGAGATCTCATTATCAAGATTTTTATGAGATGGAGGTCATTTCATTTATTGATCACAAAAACATAGCCTTCATATGTAAGGAAATAATCTAAAGGCTACCAAATTAAGTCATGAATTCTAATGAATCTAAGCAGACCCTTTTATAGTATGTAACTATGTTTCAAAATATCATTAGCTTACTCTTTGTGTCAAATTCTATATGTGACTTCATTATGACCTAGAAGACTTGGTTACGTGTACAATATGAACGTCATGGATCATTTGATGCAAGTGAAAAATATGAATATGCATCATATCTCCAAAGTTATTTGCATAGTCTTTATTTATAACAAAAACTTCTCATTATATGCATAGCTCACCTCATATATATAGGAGCAAAACTTGTATCATGTATAGGAACAAAATTTGCACATAGTAAGATCTAAGTCTTCATGTATTGTAGATAATGTATGCCTCAAAGTCTTTATTGATATACCTCAGATACTTCCTCACATGCCTCAGAAACTATACCACAACTTGATCTTATGTTCTTAGGTTTTCTTGCACACCAGACTTAGTCCTCATTAGGGCTTCTTTAATGGTGCTCCTACATTCACCATAGCTTTGATACCATCTTGAGAAATCATGTGTAATAAAGTTGATGCTTGATTTCTCTTAACCTAATAATTTCTTGTGAATGTTTGTTGTGTTCTTATTAAATTTTATATTTTCTTCATCAAGCAATTACCAAAACGTAAAAGATCACAAAGAGACAAAGAACACAAGAAATTAGGCTCCAAGTCAGGAAAACACCCCACAAGGGGGAAAACCCAAAAATCCTTCTCTTATAGAATCATATCAAATGAGATATCCAAGAACCAAGAACAAGACCAAAACTACCACAAATAACAAAAGTTAATCGTCATCCAAGTCACCTCCAACAAGCCAAAGTCACCAAAGTCAACAATGGTCAAATTCTTTTAAATTTGGTTAAAATCACAGAAATTTTGGCCCTGTAGTGGAAGCCAAATTTCAGTCCTATAGTAGCCTTAGGAAATCATATAAATATCACGTGTGAATAGAATCAAGGCATAAAACTTATATTTTCTCTCTCCTTTGACTTCACTATCTCTCTTTTGACTTCAATTGTATTATCTTCTTGTCTTGACACATAAATCAATGTGATGTGGTAGTGAGAGAATGTATCTCTAAGACGCTGAGTTGACTCATATATATACATTTCAAGGAGTTCAAATAGCTACTTCTTAGACCCACTTACTCTTGTGTTGACTATTTGACACAAAATAAAAATTCCTTTTCTTTTTTCTTATAAAATCCCAAATGGGACTTGATTTAAATATATACCTTTTGACTCAAAATAATTTATATTTTACTATATAAGCATGAAGAGCATGCTTTGACCAAAATAAAATAATAATAATGAATACAATAATAGACATACAAATGATAAAAATTACATGTTATTGCATTATGAAGATTGACACTAGTTAGATTTTTCAATAATTTTCCTTATCTCTTTCACTAAGTCTCCCCTTGCACTTAACAAGTTGTAGGTAGTAATGCAGGAAAATCCACTTAATTGTGTGTTCAACTTCTCTAATTTTGGGATGCAAATGCACTACTGACATCAAGGTTCCCATACACCTTTAACCACTTCTTGATTTGGTTCCCTGATCCTGCAATAAAACAAACACACAAAAGATCTATGCATGTATTGAATTTGTTTAGATTTTGTAGCATCGGATTTGTGCTAGCCATGAAATTTGGTGGAGAGGCTCTACATGAGATATCCAAAACCCATAAATCGTTTCTGGAAATTCCACCTAGATATGACTTAATTAGATTATTGATCCAGGTGGATCTCAAGACACTAGGGGCATGAAAAAGGCTCAAAACTCAAAATGGAAAAAAGACAATTAACTTGACAGCAGATCGAAGTGCTCATCACCTTGATTCCAACGGTGAGAACGATGCTCCAATCTAAGTTCAAATGAAGAAGATAGAAGCAATCAAAGTTGAGAGTTGACTTACCGATGTGGTAGGCTTAAAGGAGACACAATTTTGACTACAACCAGCCACCAGATTCCGGCCAACATGGGCTAGATTCCAAGCGAATTTGTGGCCTGGTTAATTTGTCTCCTTCATCCCAGATTCGAATTTTGAGGAAATTTTGGGTGGTTATTAAAAATTAAAAAAATAGGCTGACGAGCCACCAACCCCGCCACCTTTCCAACTGTCCCAACAAGAAAAATGTATTAAAATTGACCCCGCCACCCCACACCACATAACCGAAATGCATTTAATTTTTGGGTGGACAACCATGACCTTGCCACCCCACATGGTACCAAACAACCAAAACAATAAACGGTGGGGCGCGGGCTGCCAACCCCGTCGCCCACCACGGCCACCTCCTATCTCAAACATAAGCGACGACGAAATGGATGGGCACGACCACCCAAATGTGGACCTACCACCCTTATAACAAACAAACATATTTTAGTATGCCACCAATCTGTTTAAATGCATGTTAAATAGGGAGGGGTGAGGTTTGACCGCCCGACCCCTCCCTAACCACTTTCTAACTTTGCCACTGCACCAAACGGACAGTTTGGGAACTCTGCCCACACAGTTATATAAAACACATTTTTTCTTAGTGCGCACAGGGGGAGAGTGGGCACATATTTCGAAGAATAGGTGGTGGAACCTTGAGCAGCTGAAACATGGGGGTGGAACCTTGCCTGAGCATAATTTCCAGGGGGTCAGTTTTGGTCCAGTGTCAGAATTGGGCAAGTTTTATATTGATTTTGCACCTCTTGGCGACAAGAATTCAATGGTGATGCTAGTTTCTACAACAGAGCTCTCCATTTTTTGGCCATTTTCCATAATGGAGGTATAAGACTCCTTTTTTGTAACTGATAATTGTATTCTTCTTTCTCATTCCATTTAATGAATGAAGGCCTCCCCATTGACTGAGCAGGGCCTAGAGACGTAGTCCAAGTCGGACGAACTCTGTTATCAAGCTTCTTGTCTTCTTTCATGCGTTATGTGCTTCTTCCTCTTCTCTCATGTGCACATTAAAATTCTATGGTTAAGTTGCAATTTACACAAGTAATTCTTTAATACATCTATAAGAAAAAGATCTTGGATCAATTATTAGCCGATTTTTAAATATTTCTTAAGTTTAAACTTAGGGAATATGGCTAATCAATCAGAATTAATTAAGTCAAGGTGAAAATTCTCTAGAAAATCACATGGATCGATCTAAAAATAATTTGAGCCATCGATGAAGATTTAATCGTACTCGTTGGAGTCTCAATAGGATGATATAAGAAGGGATCGATGTGTTAATGGAGAAGGCACCAGAGGCACTTGGAGAATTCAATTTTTCCAGAGTTTAAGGTTCAGTGAGGCAGCAAAGATAGTGAGGGGAAGGGAAAATGAACTGGAGGAAGTTTTCCGGATCCAGAGAGCCATCAGCAAGAGGGCCGAGTTATTCTGAGTGAGGCACTGCAAAGGAATGCGCAATTACTTCAGAGAAGCGGTTCAATTTGCTGGAGAGAAATTCCTTCTTCGTTCCAGAGGCCAGACAAAGGGTCCAAAGTGTCATAGAGGAAATTTCATTAGCTGAGACATGTAAAATGACTTCATAAGAGGCATGTTGGAGGCTTGACGTCATAGGATTTGAACATAGCAGTGTAGAGGCTGACACACAAGGTATAAGAGGCTAAGTTTTCTGAAGGAAGTTCTGCCAGGATTGCTTGTGGAAGAAGGGTAATTCCCTCAGATGATTTTGCCCATATTTGCTTGTTATTTGGATAGCCAGTTGGGCATCCATACTTTGTACTCATAATTTCACTGTTGCATAAAAATAAAAACCCTCACTATTGCATTGGTTTTCCTGAGTTGGGATTTTTTTTGGACATTTGTCCAAAAATAATGGTGTCATTTATATTGTGTGTGTGTGTGTGTGCTAGTATTTTCTCAGTTTCCAATGCTATTATTTCTGCAACATTTTATTTGTGAAGTTTGCAATGTGATTTATTTGATATTTGTCGTAGTAGATAAATTGTTAAAATAATTAACAATTATAAAAATAAATTCCAGTTGCTGCAATAGGATTTCAATTTTTGAATTTTCAAATGGTATCAAAGCATAAGTGATTAGTCGGAAACTTAGAAGCGAAGGAAATCATTTTGCTGCTCAGAGTGAGCAACAGGTTGAAATTCTCAAAGGCAAAACAATATCCAGATAGGCAGGTCAAATTGCTAGGGAAAGAAATCAATTTTCAGTTGCAGGAGTGCAAAAAACTCGAATTACTCGGGATTGTAATTCCAATAGTCAGAGGGAGCAACTACAACTCAGATTTTCACTGAGCAGATTCCTGGTTGGACGCAGAGGGTTTTGTTGCAGGTTATAGAAGTAGAATCTCTGTCAGGTGGAAGAGAAAAGCACACATAGCAGAGGGAAAAATTTCCTCACGGAAGTTCGAGTCTCAGAAGTTCAAATTTCCAGTTGCAGATTGGCAGTAGTAGCTAGCAAAGCCACACATTCCAGGAAGGAGTGCGAATAACAGAGCAGCGACCGAGTAGATGGAAAGAGGGAGTTTTCAAAAATTCAGGGATGGCCACTACAGTGCTTAGAGATCAGGATAGGTTGGATGGAGCTTCCAATATGTCATCTGGAAGGATAAGATGTCCTTCCTTCTAGATGAATATCGCTTGAAAGCCTACATTGATAATGTAGTGGCAGTTCCTAAGGGTGTAGACCAACTCAACGAATATAGGAAAGAGATGGCGTAGGCGAAGCGGTTGATCATAGATGGAGTCTAGGAACATATAGTCTCACATATAGCGACCAAGGAAATGACCAAAGAGATGTGAGGTGCTCTCTCCATGCTATACCAGGGTGCAAAGAAAGAAGAAGAAGGACTTGTCAAAGGTCAAGTGCTTTAGATGTGGTGATCTTGGTCACTACAGCACGCAATGTCCTCTCAGGAAGAAGGACAAGTCGGAGAAGCAGAACTAGAAAGCAACGTCAACTGAGATTGACAAGTTGTCCTCCAGGTTGGAGGAATACTTCGCAATCATACCTATGGTAGTGGAGTGGGGTGATTTAGATTTTTAGCCCTAGAGAGATACATATTTGGGTAGGGTCCACAATGGAGTCCATATCAGGGATCATTACTTGGCTATGGGGTCCCATAGTGTTCAATAGCAGGATGGATCAGTATCAGTGGATGCAATCAGTACCAAAGTGATAATTGCATAGACTAGTAGCAGTCAGATGTAGGGGAGCGCGATGCAGAGTTGGCAACAGTGAAGAGTGGCATAGTGCAGAGTCAACAACAGTGCCGATTCCTTGGTGGACAGTGCAGTACCTAGTATCAATCAGGACTCGAAAGGCAGACGCATCATACTAAACACAGTTGGTTCAATATTTTGGATGCATGTCAGTTGCAATAGTTGCAGTTGAAGCAACAACAGATGAGAGGGAGTTTGAGTGCAGATGCAATGTTGGTAGTAGTTCAACAACAACACAGATGCAACATCAGAGTTTCACAATAGTTGGTGGGCAACAACATCTAGACATTAGCAACGTAACAGAGGTGATACAAAGATAGGGTGTTGTAGTAGGATGTGTAACACTAGAACATGTTCCTCGCTAAGAGGAGCGTTATTTTTTTGTAGCAACGGATGTGTTCTAGCCACGAAATTTGATGGAGAGACTAGAATACATGATATCTCCAAAACCCATAAATCATCTCTGGAAATTCCACCTAGATATGGCTTAATTAGATTATTAGCCAATTTTTAAATATTTCCTAAGTATAAACTTAGGGAATATGACTAATTAATCAGAATTAATTAGGTTAGGGTGAGAATTCTGTAGAAACTCACACGAATCGATCTAGAAATAATCTGAGCCATCGATTAAGATTTAATCTTAATAGTTGGAGTCCTAATAGGAATATATAAGAAGGGATCGATGTGGTGATGCAGGAGGCACTAGAGTCACTTGGAGGATTCTATTTTTTCAGAGTAGCAACAGTCAATTGTCGAAGAGTTTTGGCTTCAGTGAGGCACCAGAGATAGTGAGGGGAAGGGACAGTGATCTTGAGGAAGTTCTCCAGATCCGAAGAGGTAGCAATATGAGGGACTAGTTCTTCCCAATGAGGCAGCGCAGAGGATTAGGTAGTTGCTTTAGAGAAGCAGTTTGATTTGTTGGCGAGAAATTTCTTCTCAGTTCCAAAGGTCGGGAAAATGGTCTAGAGTGCGGGAGAGGTGATTTCCGCAGGTGAGACAAGGAAAACGACTTCATTAGCGACAAGTTAGAGGCTTGACGTAGAATATTCAGGAGGTCGAGTTTTCTGAAGGAAGTTGTCTCAGGATTATTGTGGAAGAAGGGTAATTCCCTCAGATAATTTTGTCCAAATTTACTTGTTTTTTGGATAGCTAGTTGGGCATCCATAGATTGTAGTGAGAATTTCATTGTTGCATAATAGTAAAATACTCATTCCTGCACCAGCTTTCCCAAGTTGGGTTTTTTCGGGGACATTTGTCTAGAAATAATGTTGTCATTTTATTTTCTGTGTTGGTGTGTGCTAGTATTTTCTTAGTTTCCTGCTTTATTATTTCTCAAATATTTTCTTGTGAAGGTTGCAGTGTGATTTATTTGTTGTAGAAGATAACTTGTTAAAATAATTAACAATTAGAAAAATAAATCCCAATTGCTGCAATATGATTTCAGTTTTGGAACTTTCACGAATTATTCCCTTGTTCAATTGTCTCAAAACCCATTGAAAATTATTCTTCCTTTATATGATAGATTTCCAGTATCTACCATTCATATTGAATTTATATATTGAAATTAGATTTACACCATCATGCAAATACATTCTCACAATTAAACTTCATTTCATTAACATAATATGTACATACATCTACTCGCAACCTCTAATTCCTCTCTATGACACAAATTCAATTTCATTGGGAAATCATATCTTTTCCTCACACTACTCTCTTTTTTATTGCACGTAGGCTTACAATAGATAGAGTTTAGGAACATAATTGATTTTTCTATATCTTAAAATCACTCAATTTATTCCTATAATTTCTCATGCTTTACAAGGAATATTTGCTTTTAACAAATCAACAAAGTCTTACCTATCCAAACAAATTCTAGACTCATGACTCATTCACTTAGAATTCCTATAATAAATCAACTCAATATAATGTTTACATAGAAGAATATGAATTGTTCTCAAAATTCCAAGATCCCCTTCTAGAAATTTGTCTCTAAAGGCTTGATGGTTTAGAAGTTCTAATGCTCCTGCATCAGACTCCAACAGTAGAAAAATTTTGTGACCTCTTGGTCATAATATTTTGATGTAAGAATCCTCCTAGATCCGAAATCTTATGGTGTAGTTGATCATTTGTTTCTTTACATTATTGCCTTGCTCCTGCTATAATTGTCCTCAATTCAGCAGGTCTCCAAATTCTATGGAGTTGTCCACTTATCTTGTTGATGCATTCTTGTACAATCACTTTCTTTCTGCTTCTGAATGCCAAATTCACATCAATATGCCTTCTCTTAGGCATCCTCCTCATCAACATCCATAACCTGTCAATTTTATCATTCAGCTCTATCCTTGGCTAAAAATATTGTCTATTTTTTCTTGCTACATATCCCCATCTGATATAAAAGTTACAAGACTCTTACTAAATTATGATTTAAATATCTCCTGATATGTTGAACATGTTCTACAACGTCCTTCTCATTATTGTCTTTCAATACAATTTCTTCCATTGGTACCAGTCTATCCTCTTGCTAATACATACTATTTCCTTATTGAAATGTGTTGTTGTTGATATCCATCAACAATTGCATCTTCTCCTCCTCTATGTAATTGTTGTATGAATTTCTAATTTGTTCATCAAAATCAATTGAGTTTGAAAATATTTTGTGGTTTTCATCACCTGTATTTCTTGCTAACGAATTCTCTAAAAACCCCATTTCCTCTTCAAAATTTTAAACATTAAATCTGAATATTCTAATTGAGGTTTTATCTCATTTCTAAGAAATAACTTACGTTCTATTTCTTTAATTACAGTCTCATGTTCACCTTTACTTTCTATGCTTGCATCCTCATAATTTATTTGTAAATTTAAATTTACCTCAACTTCCTCAAATGTTGTAAACACTTCCTCATGGGTAGGAATTTATGAGCATTTCTCCTCTTTGGTTGTACTTTCCTGTTTAGACTCAGATCCTCTCAATAAATTTTCCAGCAAATCTAACTCCTCATTATGCTTCTTGAGCATTTCATCATAATGCGTCTTCTTTGTTCTCCCTTTTGCTATCTCCATGAGCCAACTTTGTCTCATTCTCTTCACAAACAGGTTCTTACAATTGTCCTCTAGTAATTGCATTACACAATTGTGTATGGGTGTCCATTTGTTTACCCTTATGAGATAATGTGGTCTCATCCTCCTTCATCTATGTGACTGCTTCAAATGATTGCCTTTCTCCTACTAGACCTGTAATCATACACAAATTGTTAGTTTAAAAAACACAAGGATTTCTAGCCTCATTTGATGCCTTTATCATCAAATATTCCTTGTGTTGCTTTGAAATTTCCACATAGTTCATGAGTCTCTCAATCGGTATCCTATAAGAATCATCTCCAATGAATGACCCTTTCTCTTGTTCACAAATTGAACTCCTCCTTCTACCATGAATGCTTTCATTTAGCTTCTCATTCCTTAATTGGGCATTCATCCTTTGCCTAAGTTTCACTTGCAACAAACTCCACTTAACTCTCTTCTATAGAGTCCATCTATACCTTTGGTCTTCCTCACCTACTTATAGCAGTACCATCATAACATCTACTTGCACTTTCATGGCAACTATTTCTCTATCAAATTTATCATGATTTGATTTCCTATCGCTTCCCTCTAAACCTTTATTATGACCATCACTAGTCATACTTCTCCTTTCTCTATGAGATTTCTCTTTTTTCACTGAGTTGCAATCAAGATTTTATAACAAGCCTTCCCCATTACTTGTTACTCAATACCTTACTAAGCTTTCTTCTTAGATAATAAATCTAGTATTCTTAGGTTCTCTCCATTGGAACCTGCTTCTTCCGAGCACTCCTTGATCTTTTGGATTTTACACTTATCTAACTCACCCCTTTGAGAACCTTGCATATCCTCTTTTTTCCAACTTTTAGTTGGAACAGGTTCTTTGCCATAGTCTCCTAGAACATTTCTTGTTCTTTGTTACAGTGCCCTTGTTGAAATCATTTCCATCACTACTAACTGTAATCAACCAATCTCTTTCACAAATTAGTTGAAAATAAAAAGACCAAATTACCTCTTGTTTGAGCTCTTTCAAGCATGCATAATATTTATATTGTAAACTATCAAACATGAACTGTAACCTCAAAATGTGAACTCTAGCCAAAAAACATGAAAAAACAACCCTAAATTGAAAAGTGTGTATGATGGAACAATTTTTTGTTGTTGTTGTTGTTGTAAAATTTCAACTTTTTTTTTAAATGATAGTAAAAGCCATTTTTTTGTGCAAAAAAACACGAAAAAAACACTATGAAATAAAAAAGTGTTGATGCTGCCATCATCTTTTTTTGGGCTAAAATTCCAACATGTTTTAGTAATGACATTAAAAATAAAATACCATGACTCAAAAATCCATTAAAATTCCAATAGTTTTTATTAATGCATTGAAGATCACAACTCCAAAAAACCTAGGAATTCTAACAATTTTCGACCATGGCATTGAAGATAAAATATAATGACTCCAAAAAACCTGCAAATTTTCAACATTTTTCAGCGACGGAATTATAAACAAATATCATGACTATAACAAACCTTAGATTTTCAACATATTTGGAGGTCAAATATCATGGCTAAATTAAACCTTAAAAATAAATACCTAAATAAAAAAGTCATTATATCAAATGCTAAAAATATAGTTGTTTTAAAATCTTATCCTAAGACAATTGGCACAGTACAACAAAAACTTAAAAATCAACCATCAAATTAACACATATTGGGGCATGTTTGACCCATTACAATTGAAACTTAAAACTCTACCATCAAATTAACACATAGTGGAGGGGAATTTGATTCATTGTAGCGAAAGCTGAAAAATCAACTAACCAATTGACACATAATGTGTTAGAGTTGATAGTCGAACATTAACACAACCCCTGTAGCAAACAAAACAAAATAAATAAAAATCAATAAAATAAAATAAATAATAATAATAATAATAAATGCCATGCTTTCTCTTAATAGCGACACTGAAGAAAACTATGGTTTTCAGCCGTTGAACCCTGCATCGACAAACCTTTCACTCGCTCATATTATCGTTGATGTGCTCTGACACAAGCTTCAGGCTGAGTGGGCTCATGATGGGGCCTCCCAGAGGAGGGGGATCTGCCCCCTCCTTCAAGTCCTTCCTCATTGACGCACTTCATTCACCCATTGCCCCCTCGTCCAGCTCCGACCAACACAAAGGTAAACAACTCAAATCATCGACCCTCAATTTCAGTGGTAGTAGTGTATGAGAGATCGTTACTTTCTAAAAGCAACCAAGAATCTAGAGTGGTGATCCTTAGCAACTACCTTGAGAAATCCCGCCATTTTGTGCAGGATCACGGATTCATATGTAAATTCATGGGTATTTGTTCCAAAGAAGTGGATATACTGCAATGGATCAAGATCAAAGGATAGCCAAAAGCCTTGTTTGAACTCCACCTACGTGCCAAGTGTTTTTTCACAATAATCTTAGAAGATCTGGAAGACCAAAAGCGAATCTTGGATAGTGGCCCTTATTTCATGAATAGTGCTGGTCTATTTACGAGGCACTGAGAACGCTACTATAACCAAGAGAAGGATTGACAAAGGTATTTTTATATGTGATTTACGCCGAAATTCTTCTTATAATTATTAGCTTCCTCTATCTGAGTTCAGTTGTATTCTCTTATAGTGGACTTTTGAGAGATGGACATTTTGGAATCAATCGACAACTTCATCAACGAATTTATCCAGGTCTCGGTGATCACTTGGTGCAAAAGGTTTTCTTTGTATGCTTGAATCTATGTGTATATGAGACCTAGTCATAGCTACTAGACTATGAACACATCCCATTTAAATGCAGACTCTACCACAAATATGGGCATCTATTTTGTGATTGCCCTCAGCAAGCTTCGGCTCCCACGACGACTCCTTCCACGGATGACTTCTAGGAAGTTTAGAGGTGATGTCCTCCTCGACACAAAGTCTCTCCATCCCAAGCCCCGACAAGCACCTCTCAAGCAACCTCCAGCCAGACGGTTGACCCCTCCCAAGAGGCCCCCAATCGCCCCTCTAGTAACTCCAAAGTGGCCCCAAATCTCCCTTTAGGAAACTGCTTCACTATCCTAGCAAATTTGGTTGAACCAAAGCAGTCAACGACACCTGGGGTTGTGGCCCAATCCCGAGAAACGATGGAAATAGAAATGGGTGAGGAAAACCTCAAGAATAAACAATCGAGCAAGCGTGAAACCCCATAGGCCCATAAAAACAGTAAGGAAATACAACAAGTCCTTGCCCAGATACACCATGCTTTAGAACATGATGTGAAGATGGATCAACTCAATTCCAATGAAATGGTTATGGTCACCTATTTGCAAAACTGGGCTAAAGATGGATCAATAGATATCCCCCAAGTTTAGTTGGACCAATTCCATGAAATCTATAAGGATTGGGAGAAACTCCAAGACTTTACGGATTCCCCTCCTCAATTGGCTTTAACTATATGGGATGAAGATACATCCATGCGATGGACAGATCCTAGCTTGGGCTCCAAGAAGAAAGGTAGAAGGTGAACTAGTGAAGTGATCTAGGAAGCAGGGGCAATCTTAGTCAACTCAGGACAAACTAACGTCTTTCCAGAGTACTATCGACAATTCCTCCCCCCCCTCCCCCCCCAATGAAGTTGTTATCATGGAATATAAGAGTACGCAACTCCAAGGGGAAGTTGAGGTGTCTGAAGGATAGAATTCAAATAGAGAAACCAAACATATTAGTCCTACAAGAAACTAAAGTGACACAGGGAAAAATTAAAGATATCGTCAACAGGAGTTGGCCTTTGGCAGAATGCATTGGATGCAAGGGGTAGTGTAGGAGGTATGGGTATCCTCTGTAATCCTTTATCCATCTCCTTCGGGCACTAGATCACCAACCCCCATATCCTTTCGGGCTGAATTGAATGCATAGGATCTTCTGACAAGGTTTGGTAAATAAGGGTTTACAACCCTTCCCTCCCAGGGAAGAAAATAAGTTTTCTCCATAGTCTGCGTGTTATGAAACCAACTCAAGAAAAGATAGAAAAGATAGATCAATGACTTAGAATTCAGCCTCTTCGAGGGGGCAACCTCCTTTACATTACATAAGTGAACAATTCTTTGATGATACAAATGAAAAGACCTCCTTTCCATATATAGGAGTCTAAGGGCTCATAACATAATCAGAGCCGACATAACAATAATAATGTAAGGGCACAATAATAACAATAGTGGGCTTCTATGGGGCACAATAGAAACAATATGGGTACTACATGGGTACATCAATATAATAAGGGGGTTGTACTAATAACAATAAGGGGTTACAATAGTAGTATAGGGGCCTAACAAATTGACATCATTTTGTGATAGCACATTACAACCATTAGTATGAGGGTTCTAATTCCTAGCATGATTAGATCTGTTTCATAGATATCATTATTTTTTTGCTGCATAAACAAATTTATGGATCATTTTACTCTCTTTTGCTGCATCATTTGATGACGATCTAAGAAAAATAATATTTGCGAGGGTTTTCCCCATAGTGGGTTTTTCCCTAGTCTTGGACAAATCTTGGTGTCTCTATATGTGTGCATGCTTTTCTTCTACTGTTCCTTTTATGTTCCACTGCATTGATGATGTTGGTGATGTTGTTTCTTTATATGTAATTGCATATGCTAATGTATAATGGTGTAGATCTGAATACTGCAATGATGATGTGGGGTGAACTTAATGTATTAATGATGAAATGCAACTATCATAGGAAAAATTTTCCCTAAGAAAATTTAACAGCACCAAGTGAGGAGATGTCTAGGAACTCCATTTTTGTGAGGATGAATTTGTGTAGATAACCATGATACTTGAGCACCCTATGTTGTTCAGAGTCCTTGATATCCAACTTTATGCGCAAGGTATGAAATATATTCATGAACTTTGGTACTTCTTGGTCCCTTTCCTACGTTCATTTTATATATTTTTGTTTGTATCTTCCAACAGAGTAATAATGTTACTTAACAACATCCTTAAAAGATTTCCAAGAGGGTGCGACTTAAAATAGTTCAAAATCATTTGTAGCCTTTTCTTTAGAGTAATTTTCCTATTAGTCCTTGATGTGGGGGGATGGAGGGGGGGGGGCTTTAATGTCATGTTGTAGAACTTTTTGTTTTGCAATGTAATAATGAGTTGTAGCTAAGTAAGACCCTTTATCCTCTAGGTTATATTGCTTATCCAGTCTATCAATCCCATTGCTATACTATTAGACTTTACCATGTGTTCGGGGTATGTGTGGATGTGATTATGAATTAATAAAAGTATTATTAACACAAAAATTTATATTCTTTTATTTTTGTATCAGAGCCGATCCAAACTAATACAAGAATGAAACATAATAAAGATATAAACATAAACACTAAGATGAAGCAGAACTAAAACTTCATTTCATTAATATCAAAAAACTGAAATATGTTTACATACATAATAGAAATAAACTAACTCGGGGAATGGTAGCTTATCTATGAAAAGAGATGTGACAACTACATGCCCACGAACTATGTTACAATGAGGCTTGATGGCCTTTTTATTATTAAGAAACAATGAGAAACCCTAAACATCCAAAAAACTAACCCTAGGAGATGAAGCGCCAAAATATTGTGGGCCCCATTGGGGTAAGTTGGAACGTCAACTTCCTAGGGTCACGACTTTGGCATACGATTTCCATTTGTCTATCATAATACCTCATTTCGAAGATCTCAGAGAGAAAGAATAAAGCAAAGAGGTAAACCAATTTGGCACTTTTTCTGTCTCCCCGTTTTCCCTAAAAATGTCTTTCAGTCCCTCAAAACTACTTCAAAAGTAAAGTTGTGCTACAATTAAGGAAACTGAAAAGAAACAACGGTGGGAGTAAAAGATGAATAGGCAGGCGACCACCAATATCCACCTCGATCAGTCCTCCTCCCTTAGGAAGCATGGTCCCCATTGCGTTGAGTGCCTCCATGAGATGGGGAAACTTATACTAAATGATGAGCCCCAAAAATGGATAATTATATGGGTTCATTCATCCTCCTAATTCGACTTAATCCACAATTCTCATTAGTTTATTGCATGTTTTTTATTATATTTATGCTAATAGAGTGAATTGGGTTAGTCATTATGCCAACAAGTCTAATGTGTGCTTTGTGTAGTCTTTTTGGTTAATTTGGAGACAAAATCAAAGGTTTAAATGAGCACTTGGCAGCCAAATTCGTGGAGAGGATTTTTAGGAAGGTGTCTCCTTCATTTATGGACCCTTACCTCGCATTCTCCACCATCAGCTCGGAGTTCAAGGGCCACCAAATCAATTATCACAAGGGCAGCCAAGCAAGTGCTAGTAAAAGTGTTGTTAACTACAAGTTTTGGCAGCCGAGTTCCTAAAGTTTAGGAGGCTTGTTGGGGTCTTCAATTTGTATAAATAAGAGGGCTTAGGGCCTCATTTTGGTTAGCCAGTAGTTAGTCACTTTGTAGGCATAAGTTAGCTAGTTTGTAGTTCGATTTTAGTCAGTAGATTAGCTTTGTATTTCAGCACCTTTTCAAGCTTTCCCTTGTGGACAGTTTTTGATGTAATTCTTATTTTCTTGCTCAATAAATATGAATCCAGCTTTGCACCAGCTCTAAATCTCTCTTAGGAGGTTGTAGCTCTTGGGGTTGGGCCCATCTCAAGTGCCCAGTGCCTCCTTTGTTCACTTTCATGTGTCTTTGCTGCATTCTTAGAATAAAATATGCTATTTAGATTTAAATATTGTTTTGTTATTTAGGTTGTTTTTATGATTAAAGTAGCTTTTCATGTTCAGATTTGTTTGATAAGTTAATAACAGGGAAAAAAGCTCTAGAAAAGGGTCAACAACACTTTTGGTTTCACCTCTTCCTTATTGGATTAGGGCTGGAATTGAAGTAACTGTGCTGTCCCAAACAAAAACACTAGTTTACTTTACCATGCAATCCTTAGTGTACTGTTTCCATTTGCATAAGTTGGTTATGTGTTCAGATCTCTGAAATGACTCATTGCATAGTTGATCTATATGGTTCTCCTTCAAATAAAGCCGTTGTTCGTTCACTTTATTGTTAGCTAGATTAGATTAGCCAGGACTTTGGTTACTTGCAAGACTTTGTTGATTCAGTTGAATGTACACAGTGTAGAGAATCTCTACCACTCTTTCATCCACCTAAGCTTCATCAGAGCCATCTGTTCCATCTCTTAGCTAGATTCCTCATATCACATCTGTCCTCTTGCCCACGTAGCCCTACCTTTTTGTGCAATCATTGTTTAAGCCTTCTTTGAGCCAATTCAGCCTTCTACACCTTCTCACCACTCCATCCACCAGTCCCTGGGCCACTTCTGACCCCTATCCTACCTCCATATCCATTCATGCATCTTCCCTCACTCACCCATCCTCTAAAATCGAATTTTTAAACATCCTGTAGAAATTTCTGAACATCCTGTAGAAATTCCTGAACATCCTGTAGAACCCCTATAGACTTCCTGTAGAAGCTCACAAATGAGGTTTCTTGATAGCCAAACTTTGTGCTCTCTGGAAGGGTGTTAGGGACTCCTTAGACCCTCTCTGAACCTTCCTGACCTCTTCCAAGCATTTCTCTCACCGATCCACCTCTGCACAATAAAAAACAATGAAAGCACATGCATGATAAATTTGACAACTTAATCAAAAATACAAAAAGATGTTTTCTTCAGATAGAAGTAGCTTAGACACATGTACTTTACCTTCCTAGAAGTAATTGCATCTCTTTCAGTAGCTTGCATCCTCTTTTTCACATCAGTAGGACTAGATGGTAAAATTAGGGTTTGCTAGGGTTTGCACTTCCTTTCGGCTTTTCAGTTTCTTTCCTCAAGTATATTAGCTTCCTTTGAGTTAGCTTTCGTCCATCAATTAAAAAGATTCTTCTCAGAGCTCATAGAAGTTGGCTTAAGCCCCTAGCGGAATTGTGCCAGCTGACTAAGTGACAGCTGCGGCAAGAGCTAGTACTTGTGCATACAACACCGTCACTTCCAAGTTTGTTATGAACTATCGGGTTGATAAAATTAAAGAAGGGAGTCCCAGGAGTTGTAGCATTGTTGCTGCAATACTGAGGCCCACCATCTTTTTGGCGCCATTGCCGGGGAAGCGTCAGAGTATTGGTGATTTTTGCTTTTCTTCTATTTTCTACTACAACCTTTTGCTAAGTAATTTATTTCATTTCCATTCTGCAATTTCGTTTCCGCAAAAGTAGAGTAGACATTTCCTGCTTTCATAGATTAGAATTTCAATTCTGCAAGCGTACATTAGCATTTCAATTCCGCAAGCATAGCCTAGCATTTCATTCCTGCAATTTCATTTCAACAAAATAGATCAGTCATTTCCTTCTTTCATTTCAATTCCGCATTTTCATTTCAGCAAGATAGTTAGTTGTAGTTTAATCTATTTTAGTTTTGCAGGTACAAGAAGAAAAATACAAAAATCAACCAAAAGGATTTCCTTTCATGCCTGTTAGGAGTATAGATAAGTTAGAAACATACTTGCACAACACCCCCCACTGCTTCACATAGCCAACATTCTCTCTTCTCCGATGGCTGTGATTAAGAAGAACCCCTGGGTGGACATCAAGACATATTTGAAGAACCTCTAGGGGAGAATAAGAAAACATTCCTCTGGAGAAAATGGCTACAAGCAGAAATGTTGGGAGCAGTACCTTATCCAAAAACGAATTTGCAAATCAGATGGAAGATTTCAGGAGTGATATGAGGCAGTTTCTTGCCATGCAACTAGATACCTTACAGATCCAAAGGAAGCAAGAGGAAGCCAAGAGGGCTTTGGCCATATTTTGTCCCAGGTGCACTAGAAAGCATCCTAG
>APFE030970591.1:191541-220055 GCA_000404065.3 Pinus taeda | reverse complement strand
AGCACTGTCGCTTCCAAGTTTGTTACGAACTACCGGGTTGATAAAATTAAAGAAGGGAGTCCCAGGAGTTGTAGCATTATTGCTGCAATACTGGGGCCCACCACTAAACTTGGTCCATAGTGAGCCACTTGTATTGGTATAAGAGTTGGCCAGATTTGACAACCCAATACAATTGGATGTTCTGTTGGTAAGTTCTCTTGATCTACATGTTCATGATTTAATTAGTTGTGGCCTGCTTGATGTAGTATGGGTTTAGCTTTGTTGGTGTGAGTTGTTCTTCAATGTCTGATGTGTGCACTAATGGTGGAAAGTATGGCAAAAAACAGTCCACATTGAACGCTAGGTGCAAGTGAAGGACTGGGGGAATGATAAGCCTAAAATCATTGTCTTCCACAACCTTAATAATGGTGAAAGGACCATATCAGAGTGGGTGAAGATTGCGGTGGGCCCTAGCGAGATGCTCCTTCTACAAATGTAACCAAACTTTGTTGCCCACTTGGAACCTATGTGGTACCTAACGTTGAGCATGATGTTGATTATACTTAGCATTAGATCTATCCAATATGTCATGGACATGCTAGGGGATGTGCTGAATGCACTCAATGATGTTGTTAGCCCTGTCAGCTTTGACCTGGACATTGTATGTTTTAACTTCGTACAGAAATTATCTTCATACAAATTCTAAACACAGAAAGTAAACAATGCGAGAGCATAACACTTAAAACATATATATATAGAGAGATTTTCCCTAGGATCCCAAAAGTGGGACTACCAGATTTATTTTTCATTATGTTCCTTTCAATGTTACAATACATATATATACATGTCGAAGCATCCAATACCATGGACCGAAAACCATGCACAAAACCATAGGTATGTTCGCCCCACCTAATATAGGGTCTAAAAAAAAATTCCCTGGGGTGTTGCCCTGGACCTCATAGAGGGGGGCTACCCACCCCCCTCAAACCTCCCCCCCTCACTGCACAATCACAGCAACAAAGGGGGGGCTCCACCCCCCTCTAAACCCTTAGTTACGTAGGGGGCTAGTCGTGGAAAGAATATAACACAATCCAATATTCTCCCACTACTTGTTTTCTTTCCACAGGGGGCCACAAGAGAGCTTAGTCATTTATCCAACCCTACAATTCCCATTGTTTCTCTACACCAAGAGAACTTCTCAGAGCTAAAAAAATTTGTCAATGCATTTGTAGTATTCTTCAAATTGTCCACCTTTACTAGCAACACCTTTTTTTCTTATGTCATATCCCTCACAAAGTGATACTGAACATTAATGTGCTTTTTATTTGAATGGTAAGCAGGGTTCTTTGCCAAAAAAATTGCACTTTGGATGTCACAGTCTATCCTTATAGCTCCCTATACTAACCCTATACTTGAACACAATCTCTACAACCAAACTGCTTCCTTGCTTGCATGAGTGGCTGCCATGTATTCTACCTATGTAGTTGATAGTGCCACTACAGATCGTTTCTTACTCATCCAACTGACTTCACCTCCAAATAGGTTAAACACATACCCACTTGTAAATCTTCTCTGATCTAGATCTCCATCCCAGTTTGCATCAACAAAGCCACGAATATCCAAAATATTTTCCAGTCCTGGTCTTCCTTGGTAGCACAAACCATAATCACTAGTGCCATGCAAATACCTGAAAACCCACTTCACTGCTATCTAATGATCCTTCCCTAATTTTGACATAAACCTGCTCAGTACTCCCACTGCATGTGCAATTTCTGGTCTAGTACAGACCATCACATACATTAGGCTACCGACTGCACTTGCATATGGAACACGGGACATGTGCTCAGTCTCTTCTTGTGTCTTGGCACACTGTTCAACAGATAAATTTACAACTACAAGAATAGGAACCTTCACTGATTTACTATCTTGCATATTAAACCTCTACAGTATTGTCTTGACATACTTCCTTTGGTTTAACTAGAGCTTCCTCTTTTCTCGATCTCTCTTAATTTCCATGCCCAAAATATAGTTTGCAGCACCAAGATCTTTCATGTCGAATTTGGAGGACAATTGAGTCTTCAAATAATTTCTTAATCATTTCCAACCAACAACATATCATCCACATACAAGACAAAATAAATAACATGGTCACCAATTAATTTAAAATACACATAGTGACCTGCTTTGCTTCTGGTGAAGCCAAGTCCCCGTACAAATGTATCAAATTTCGGATCCACATCCTTGGTGATTGTTTTAACCCATACAGAGACTTCTTTAACTTGCATACCAATTCTTTCTCACCCTTCACCGCAAAGCCTTCAGGTTGCTTCATGTAAGTCTTCTCTTCCAGATCCCCATGAAGAAATGTTGTCTTCACAACCATCTGTTCTTCATTGGCCACTCCCATTGGTTTAGTACCTAGATCTACTACAATCCACTAATCTTTATCTACCAACAGAACCTCCTCCTTGAGTTTCCATAACTCAAAACTCTGACCATTAAATTTCTTGATCTCTATCTTTCCATTGCTCGCCATCTTCTTTCACCACCACAATCGATCCCGCAGATCTCCCACTAAATAGGGTCTACCATAGGCCCGAGAAAAACCCCTCAGCAACAAAGGCGCACCCTTGAAGCCAAAACAACTCTGATACCAAATGTAGGTTTTAACCTTGTACAAAAATTACCTGCATACGAATTCTAAAATATAGAAAATAAACAATGCAAGAGCATAACACATAAAACATATATACACAGAGATTTTCCCCTGGATCCAAAAACCGAGACTACTAGATTGATTTTCCATTATGTTCCTTTCATTGTTACAATACATATATATACATGCTGAAGCATCCAATACCATGGACCGAAAACCATCGTGCCCAAAACCATGTGCGAAAACCATGCACAAAACCATAGGTAGGTTCACTCCACCTAATATAGGGGGGTAGTTGTGGAAATAATATAACACAACCCAACCTTAGTGATGGTGTAAGGCCCATATCAGAGTGAGTGAAGATTGCGGTGGGCCCTAGCGAGATGCTCCTTCTACAAATGTAACCAAACTTTGTTTCCCACCTAGAACTTGTGTGACACTTGATGCTGATCATGATGTTGCTTATACTTAACATTAGATCTATCCAATATGTCATTGACATGTTAGGGGATGTGCAGAATGCACTCAATGAGGTTGTTAGCCCTGCCAGATTTGGCCTGGACATGAGCTGAATCTCCCTGAGTAGCTAAAAATGGTATGACCACATCAATGGGACATAATTCCTGGAATCTTAGTCCCACCTGAAAGGGGTTATGGTGATTTGAGCTATGGAGAGGTTTGTTGTAACTATACTGGATATAGGGGAAACTTTCATCCCATGTTCGTGGATGCTTCGAGTTGTACATGCACGAATGTGCATGATCATCCTGTTGACGACCTCTATTTGGCCATCAGTTTGGGGGAGGAAGGTCATGGCCTTAGTGAGACTTGTATCCAACATCAACCAGAGGCTTAACCAAAATGTACTAAGGAACCTGCTATCCTAATATGAGATAATGGACCTTAAGATCCCAAAGTGTACCCACACTTGTTCAAAGAAGAGCTTAGCAGTGTCTTCTACTATGATACTTTTCTTACAAATTGCAAGAAAGGGCATCTTAGAGAATCTATTGAAAACCACAAAAACACAGTCATTTCCATGCTTAGTAGAAGGAAGATCTGACATGTAATCCATGGAGATGGATTCACTAGGGTAAATAGGAGTAGGTAGAGGAGTATATAGGCCTTGCTTCTTGATGATCAGTTTGGCAACGACACGAGAATTGTAGGATTTGATGTACTTCCCAACATCCCGTCGAAGGTTTGGCCAATAAAAATACTTTTGCAACACTGCCACTGTTTTCTTTACTCCGAAATGTCAAGTGACCTAACTGTAGTGCACCTCCCAAATCATATTGGAACGCTCACTTGAAGGAATAGAGAGGTGTCCCAGGTGGCATAACAGTGCACTTTGGAGGTGAAAATCAGGAACTTTGTTTCCTTCCAGGAGCATCTGGTATGTGTTGTTGAATTCTAGATTGCTCTTGTAAAGATGCGTCCTCTCGGAAGCCTCGTGTCCACAAGAGTTGAGCGTAGTGGTCAACTCCATGACCGACAGTCAGCTGAGGCAGTCGTCAACATTATTGGTGATGCCTTTATTGTACTTAATGCTCAAATGGAATTGTTACAGGTATGTGGACTGTTTGTGATGGCAATCATTTTGCAACTTTCCTTGTGTCTGTATGAACTACAGGGGGCGGTGGTATGTGTGGATGATTGTTTCCTTCCCCATAATATAACACTTCCATTGTTGGCTAGCCTGCATAATGGAATACATGTCTTTGTAATAGGTAGGATATGTTCATACTGTGTCTAAAAGTGTCTCACTGTGATATGCCACTGGATGCCCCTGCTGAGTAATAACTACACCAATAACATAGTCAAAGGCATTTGTATCAATCTCAAATTGTTGCTACAGTTCTGGTAATGTGAGCACCAGTGCAGAGTAGAGATGATTATTCAACTCGATAAAAACCTTTTGTCGGAATCCATACCAAAATAATTTTTCTTTCTCTCCACCCTTGGTGACTTGACTCAAAGGCCAAGTGATATGAGGGTACCCCAACACAAACCTCTGGTAGAAATTGGCAAGGATGAGAAAGATGTGGAGGTCTATTACAGTGGTTGGGGTTGGAAAATCCCGAATAACTTGTATCTTAGCTAGGTCCACATGCACACCCTGCTCATCAATGATGTACCCTAGATATCGAACCTCAGTCGTAGCAAAAGTTCATTTCCACGAAAACTTTTAAGGATGGAAAATTTTCTTGAAGTTTAAAAACATTGGCGAATCTCACTAATCCCTAATATGCAAACTATAAAAATTTTATTGATATATTTGTAAAATTATTCAAATTTATAATGATTGTATATATAATCTCTATTTATGTTGGCGATTTTTAAGGTAAAATAATTTTATATTTTAAAATTTGGGCAAATCGTCTTTTATAAAAATTGGAAATTAGTGAATCTCTTTTGTGGAAAAATCATGGAAAATTAGCCCACTGGGTGAAAATTAGCCCCTAGAATTTTCCATGTTCATTTCTCCATATTGGCACACAATTTGGGTTGTCTTAGGGTTTGGAGGACCTATCAAATATGGTGGAGCTGGTCTTCCCAAATTTGGCTCAAGATCTGTATGTCGTCCAAATAAAATACCATGAATGAGTTGGTGAAGGGCCACACAATGTCATCCATTAGCCTCATGAAGGTTGTGGGGGCATTCATCAACCCAAAAGGCATGACCAACCATTCAAAAATTCCCTCAGATTTGAAGGTAGTCTTCCACACATTGGAGGGTTTCATTTGTACCTAGAGATAATAGGACTTCAAGTCAAACTTGCTAAAATATTTGGCCCTTCTTGAACTGGTCCAGAAGGTCATCAGTCCATGGGATTGGATAAATATTCCATACGATGATGTTATTCAGTGCCTGATAGTCAATACAGAGTCTCCAGGTCCCATCCTTCTTCTGCACCAACACAATCAAGCTCCCATAGGGTGATGAAATCGGCCTAATATGAGCTTTCTACAACAACTCTTGAATCTGGCTCTTGATTCCATCATTCTCCATAACAGAGTGTCGATAGATTGGCCCGTTGGGTAGCTATGCACTCGAGGTCATATCAATGGACTGCTTGACTTGATAGTGTAGGGGTACCCCTGTGGGTGAGGTGAAGATATCGATGTACTCCTCCATGACCTTGTCCATCTACTACTACCATGTGGAGGAGCCTTTTCTGTGGCCACAAAATTATTCTTTCCCTGAGGGCGAATCATAAGGGAGACAAATTTTCCATTCTAGGAAATGATCTTACTACGTTGATTCACAGAGATCAAAGCGATGGTGGTAGGCGGTGCGACCTTGGGTATTCTATATAACTTCTTTCACAAAGAGATAATAACAGTGTGAGGCCTATACTCATACACAACATGACACTTCCACAAGTGTGGTTGGCCTAATAATACATCACAAACTACCCACACATACCTCTTAATTTTTTTGAAAATATGCAAGGACATATATCGCATTTAATGGAAAATTGAGAGATTATACCACAGTGATTTGTTTTGCAAAAAAGTATCATTAGAGCAACAACATAATTCTCCACACACACACACACACACACACACACACACACACACATATATATATATATATTTTACTCTGAATCAAAATTCACAATGCTTACATGAATCTTGAGGGCCGCAATTCAATAAAAGAGGAAAAACTTGAAATTTCATCACCACATTTGGCCCAAAAGTGTAACCCATGTTCATGCTTCACCCTATTAGGGTCCTATAAATATTGTAATCAAGGTATGGTTATCTATCCATTTACACCATAGGGATATTCTAAATTATTTTTCATTTTAAGATTGTCTAGTCTATAAAAAGAAAAATAGAAAAGAAAATAAATAAAAATTAAAGGGGAAAAGAAAAAGAAAAATAGAAAAGAAAAGAAATAAAAATTAAAGGGGAAAAGAAAAAATAAATAAAACCCCAAAGGGACGCGCTAGTTGAAATGCCGCCAATAGTTAAAGTATATTAAATTTTGTTTTAAAGCTTGGAATAAGGCGATTTGATGTTTTTTGTACTATCCATAAATGGTTCACTTTGAAGCCTGAGATCGTCCCCAATGAAACGGCGAGGGATGATGTTCAGACCCCCTCTAACCTCTCAGACTTAACAAAGGGGGGGGGGGGTTCGAAATTGGTTTATAATAAAACCACACAAGAAACATTGGTGAATCATTTATTTGGGGGTCCTCCATTTATCCCGCCTACCACCCCAACACCACCCCCCCCAAAAAATAAATAAATAAAAACCACCATTCGATGCTCCTTTTGCTCGTTTTCTCCCACTCCATACTTGCCACCCGTCATCCACTACTCCGTCCATGTCACCTATCCTCCACATCATGTAACTGTTAGCATTCAAATCTCCCACCAACATGCATATAGTTGTTGGCCATTAAATGTTCTTCTGCCAACGTATACAAATTAATAAATGCTACACAACAAAATAGTAATAATGTCATTGATAGCCATCAATTCCCGTTATAAAATCACGTATCAACCTATATTATCCCTCTTTTCTTGTTATTTTGTACACACAGGTTCAGATTGAAATGTTTCCAAGCTCGCCAGCGCCCTCTGTAAAGTTTTCCCCTTCTCTAACCAATCAAATTACAACCTGGTAACACTGTTTTTTTTTTTTTAATTTCCCATTGAAATTAAAAATGTATTCGTACAAAGGAAATAGAAAGATGCCTAATGAGAATCCTATTGTACCTCTTATCCCTGATTTGATAGGTCCCCTTTAATTGATACCCAGTACAAGATAGCAAAAGCCCAATCCGAATTTGATTTATATGAGCTTCGAAATTGGGCAAATCAGATGCTCTTGGATAACAATGATGATATAAGTATCCAGGAATCGCTCTTGACTCAATATATATTTTCCTAGACTCATATTTTCCCACAATTCACTACCTAGTATCATCTCAAGTATACCTCCCTGGTCAGAAAGCAGTAATTGCTCAAAACAATGAAGTCGTGTTTTCAATTTCCTTAGAGCGCATTTTTGAAGCTCTTTAGATAAATCTTGAGGCCTCTTTTCATCCATTTTCCACTGATGCACTCATGGAAATATACAAAAATCTTACTTTACCCTAGTGGGCCCATATTTTTGAATTTTTTTTGCCTAAAAATTCTAAATTTCCTAGAAAAAATCCCCCATACTCTGCTTCTATTTTCCCTAAGATGTCAAGACAATTCATTTCCATGGTTACTTTCCTATTAGATTATCACATAGACCAGTGAGTAGATGAGGTAGTGCTATGGTTTTTATTAGTATTCTAGTTGGTTAGAAGCCTTCAATTCTTTTCAATTATAGTCAGTATTTATCAGATGTTATACATGAGCAATTTCTCGAGTTTAAAGTTTAATGTGCATTCAAACACCAATAATTTTCAGTATATTTGATGCTACTTTATCAAGCATACTTATTTAATTTCTATTTACAGAAGATGGATGATCAGGGAAGGCCATTATCAGTCATTCACTCGACTTCTTTAGTGAGAAGGAATTCAAAATATTATTCATTCAACCAGTTTCTAGATCAGGTTTTACATGCATCCCTGTGTCTTCTTAGTAGCGATGTTATACCAAGGATTTCACCAGATATCAAGAAGGTTTTTCATCTTACAGAACATGCTAAATTTGGAGAATGATATCTTGACCAGAACTATACAGAGATTCAAATGTATGGTGTGAGCTTCCTCCCTATAGATTGCTAGTGTTCGTGCCAGTAAGGGGTTTTTCCCTAGAATACATTAGACAAATGCTAACATGGATGACCTACATTTTGTATCAAGTAAAACGAAAGCACAATTCAGATTGAAATCACATGTTGGGCCATACATTTTGAATACCAAAGCAGCAACTAAGGAAGTGGATGAACTATTCAAACAAATGAAGTTTAAACTAAGCTTCACATGGTATTATGATCCATTAGGAATAATTTCAAAGCTAAGAGTTGAGCAGAAGACCAATCCATATGCACATACACCTAAGCCAGACATAGAGAAGTATGCTAATCAGTAATAGTGAAAGGAGAACACACTATAGGAGGTTGAAGAGAAACTTGTCAGTTAATCATCTCTGCAAAATCCTATTCCAAAAGACAAATAAATCAAGATACCAAGGGAAAGTATGTCCCCTACAGATTCAGAAGCACAATCTACAGAATTTCGTGTCTTCAAAAGGAGAAAGAAGGATCCAAAGACCAATACTAAGACTAATACTAAGAGTTATCCTTAGGTAATAAATATTCTAGAAGTATCCTTAGAAGAAAAAGATTCTCTCGAGAAAAATACAATGGTTTTTACAAGTTTTCCTACCACTTCCTTCCCATATGTTGAGGATACAACTGAGTCACCTATGTCTTCTACATCTTAGATTCCAACTTAGAAAAATATTTTTTCCAGATACAGGGAGATCAAGAGGAAGAATGAAGCTTTGAAGGCTTCAACATATTTAGAATTATGGAAATAGACTGCACCCACTCAAAACAGGTGTTTGTCTGCATTTGACACAGAAAAGGGGCAGTGCCAATTGGCTTTCCTAGAACCTACAATTCTAGTCCCCAGAAGTGGAGAAGACTAGAAATCTTCAATATTTTTTGTTGATACAAAAAAGTTTCATGTACTCGATCAAATCAATTTTCATAAGAAAGCAGGTGACATGATTTATTCAACACTAACCAGTTTGGTCATGGCTACATCAAAGTTGTAAGCCTCTCTGAATAATATGCATTCATAGTTGAAGATAGAACGAATGTATTCTTTGGCCAAAGACACTAGAATTAAAGCTTTAGAAGATGTAATAGTCAAACTAGGATATGATCCTAGTAATGTCAAGGAAGTTGAGATAATTAAAAAAAATGTAGATATTCAAGTCCTTAGGAAACATTTTAAGCTTCCAACCACAAAGCACCCTCAGGACAAAGAGGTAACCATTTTGGAAATGGAGAAAGAAAAGTTGTTCAAATTAATAGTTGAACAAAATGTTCAGATCTAGAATATGGAAAAGGACATGGAAGCACTGTTGAAGGAAAAGGAACAATTGGAAGTAGCGGGTACATCAACACAACAAGAAGTACAACAAACAACACAAGCATCAAATTCAGATTCTTCTGAGAAGCTAGTCCAAGCTTTAGTAGAATTATCAGTAAAAAATAAGGAAAATGAGAAGTTAAGAACGACACTCACAAAGATGGAGGAAAAAAATATAAAATAATATAATGCATACCTAGTAGAGGTGCAAAGGAACTTCAAATTGATACAAAAAATTCAAAAGTATGAGAATCATTCTCTAATATCTCATATGTTCGCAGAGGCCAAAATAAGTATATGGAATAAAATAAATGCAAACATCATAGAATTATGATCATCTATTCAAATCATATTTGAAGAGGAAGAGTTAGTGTTGAATGCCAAGACAACAATTGAACAAACAAAGATTGAAATAGAGCACATGCCAACATAAGCAAATAAAATTATTAAAATTTTGAATTCTAAAACTAAGGAAGAGCTTGAAGAACTCTAGATCCAAGACAAAACATGCATAGTGATGGAAGTAAAAAGAGTATTAACAAAGAGGAATCTTAGGGTGCGAATAGAAAATAAATGCAAAGAATTGGAACTGTAGGTTAAAATATTTAACCGAAAATTTTCTTTATTGCAAGAGAAAGGGCTCCCAACCTTAAGAGATTCTAATTGAAAATTGATTCGATTAGAAAATTATCAAGATCAATTATGTAATATTACTACAGATGCATCAAATTTTACTAAGGTAAGAGGAACTATAAGTGGAGAAGATTACATGGAAGGAATACAACATGATCTCTTCATTCAACATCAAATCCATCATCTATTTTTAAACAAAACAACTTTCCAGACATACACAAAATTAGATGAGAAATTTCAGAGCATGGTGAATTTTTGAATTCCTAGTGAAGAGCGATGGGATCAATTATTCAAGTTAGTTGAATAAAGAGAAACAAAAATCCTACAATCTTGGGAATAAACAAACAAAAGGAGCATAAATGTACCTACAGTAAGCAACAACTTTCCTCAAAAGTGTCAACAGAACAACCAAATTTGTCCAGAATTCCTATTTCTTAGTTTTATTTTAGAAATATCTACAACTTTTGATAGATATTATTTTGTAATTTATTTCTTTTGAGATCCAAAGTTAGTTTCATAGGAACTCTATAAATATTTTGTTAAAATACTTAGTAAGGGTTGGATTATGCAAGAAGAAAATATTTTTCTATGACTGTAAGCAATAAAAGTATGTTGAAGTAATCAATTCAGTAATACAGAGGCATTTTGTTTTCAGGATTGCTGTGTCAGGAAAATGGTGTTGTTCTCCTTTTTTTAAATCTATTTTCCTTTAAGTTTCACATGAATGTTTCCTTCTTAAATTGTTTACAAGAAGATTAAGAGTTGAATTTACTTGCAATACTCTGCTCTGGCTTGTTAAGAAATCTCAATGTTTTCCTTCTGATATTAAGTATAGAACTAATCTATGTATTCTCTATATTTTATTGATCCTAATTATTATTCATCTCATCCACACCACAGCACCTCTCCGATATTCAAGAGTTTTCCTACCTTGCCATGTTTTCTGCTCCTATGTTTATTTTAATTGATTACTAAAAATTTATGATTCCATGCCCAATGGACTTCTCTTCCATTTTACAACCAAAAATTTAAAAAATCTATCTTGTCCTTTCATTTCTAGCCTAAAATCTAAACACTAAGATTAAAAATCATATAGAGAGAGCCCTGTTTGAAGCTAGAAGCGCTAGATCCTAGTTTTAAAAGTGGTTTATGGTTACCTCTGCAGTTTCCTTTTCATCCTACGAAAACTACTGAATGCAAACATTATGGAGACCATATTGGGGAACTTCTTCCCTGGTAAATTTTATTACAAAATACTAAACCTATTCCCTTTGGGTGGTAGTGAGCTAGGAAATATTTAGTATAAATTATTCACCTAGAAGTTGTATACATACCCAGTTATACATAATTTGTTTGAAGATTTGGCTCCTAGAAATATTTACACTGGATCGCATCCAGATCCTAATCCCACCAATGTTGTAAATAATCCCGAGAGGTTGATTAGGAAAAATATCTTTAGAGAAAGTCAAGTAAGAAATAATCCTTTGATAAGATATAATGCACTCCTAGAAAGTTTTATAATAGTTGATGATATTGAGTTTGATTTACCATTTGAGCATAGTATTTTCAAAACCAAATAAAAAAGATTTGTCCCTGAAACAATCTTTTATGAATCCATTTTGAAATCCTATATCTCAGCACATAAGCCTGTCATTTTAGATTTTGATAAATACATTGTACAACAGTTTGACAAGCTTGAAGATTTCGTAACCCAATTGGGTTAGGCTTCTAAAAAAAACATTTGTAGTTCATGAAACTACCATTTCTTCTTCTACCTCATCATTGAACTCCCATGTGATTTCCCTTTTTTTCCACTATGTTGATTTCATCTCTCATTCATACTCCTTTTATACCAACCCAACAGGTCACAATACCACCTCCTTTACCACCCTAACATCAAGCACACCTATATTTTCATCCTCATTTCATATTCCAACCATGGAAGCTTTTTATGCCCCTTTGATTTTGCAACAACCACCGAACGTTATGCAACTAAATTTCTGACAACGTATACTAGCAATTTGATGGCACTCAACCCACTACAACTCAACAACACATAGGTAAGATGAATGATTTTGTAGACTTGAAAGAGGTTTATGATGATGATTTTCTAATAAGGTTGTTTGCTCAAAGTTTGACTAATGAAGCAAGCAAATGGTATAGGGGATTATCAGTGGGTAGCATCGCCAATTTATAACAATTTCATTAAGTTTTCCTTTCTCGTTGTGAGATTAAAAATAATCCACTTCAAATTCTTGCAGAATATGAAAGTTTAAGAAGAGATATAGGAGATTTATTTCAATATTATTTAGATAGATTTAATAAAATGTATAATTCTATTCCAATAGAAATAAAACCTCCTCCATGATTGACTTTACTTTGATATCCAAATGGTTTTGATGCTGACATGGCCTATCAGTTGAGAGAAAGAAATCCAACCACTTTGGAAGAGATGCAAAATAATGTTTTTAGTGTAGAGGCCAATCTTCTTGCTAAGAAATCCAAACGGAGGGCTTAAAAGAGAGTCAATATTAAAGAAAAACCTTCTTCATCATAAGATGTGAAACTAGATACTTTGGTTAAAACTATGAAGAGAATGATGGAAAGAATGGCTCTAACAAATAGAACTCCACCAAGAGAACCATAAGGGGCTCCTCAGATCAGGAATCCAAATTTTAGAAGGAACTAACCCCAAATTAAACAAAGAGAGCCAAGAACCCAAGCAAATCAACAATAAATTAGACCTCATTTTCAAGAAAATTATGTTTAGGAAGAAAATTAGATAGTATAAGACCCAAAAGAAAATCAGATCAATCACTTTGGAGAAGGAGAAATAGATCATGTTTGTTGACCAAATATGAACAAGATTTGTTCTTATTAGAAAAACAAAATGTCATGCCTATAGAATCAGAGGATTACAAAAAGGGCTATCAAATTTCCATTTTGGAAGTACGTAAAAAATATAATCTAAGAAGTAAGAAATCTACACCAAATCCTCCTAAAAAGATTCAAATTGATACACCTTCTACAAGTCAAGCAAAAGTTAATCGTCCAAAGGAAAACCATCAAAAACAAGATACAACTCAGAAAGAGGTAGAAAATCCTCAACCTTCTTTCAACATTGAAAATGAGTTATCAAAGGTAAAAATTTATGTTCCTCTAACTGAATTGATGAAAAAGTTTGTGTATAGAAGTCAAGTTATAAAAGAAATAAAGATAGAGGAGGGAACATATATTGTGAATTTAAGTGATGACCAACCTAAATTGTTATTTGGACCATAAGTTGAGTGAAAATCACAAGATGGTAATGTGCCACCTTTTTATGTTAGTCTTAACATTCATGATTTCATTTTTCACAGTGTTATGCTAGATTCAGGTGCTTCGCATAATCTCATGCCCAAAGTGATTATGGATAAACTCGGATTATATATAACCATACCATATAAATACCTTTTCTATTTTGATTCAAGTGGAGTAAGATGCTTAGGTTTGATCATAGATTTATGTGTAAACCTTGCCAAAATCCCGACAAAAAGTGTAGTTATAGATATTTTTGTGTCTAATATACCTCCTAAATATGGAATTCTATTGTCAATATCTTAGGGAGAAAATTTGCAGGGCACCTTGCAGATGGATATGACATATGAAACTATTCTTGTTTTCAGGAAACAAAGGAGGTTGTATAGGAAGACTCTGATGAAATATATGGTAAGCAGTTAGGACAAGCCCAATAATTACCCACTTTATTTTGTACATTCAAACACATATTATTTCATTTTATATAATGACATATGTTTAGAAGAGGAAATGTCAAACATGGAAAGTCAATCAAGAAAAACAAAGGATGTGAAGGTAAAGATTGAAACATAAGATGATATGGATGAAGGCCTTTGGCATATAGTTTTTGATGGGGCAGTAAGTAAGGAAGGAGTTGGTGTATGGATATTAGACACAAACTCAGGTATATCAAAGACGTATTCCTACAAACTTGCTTTCCAATGTACCAACATTGTGGCTGAGTATGAGGTACTTATTTTGGGGTTGCAGTTATTGAAGAGATCAGGAGCTAAAATAATTTCAATCCATGGTGATTCAGAATTAATGATAAATCAAATCCAATGTGAGTATTCAACTAATCATCCTAGGTTGAGGGCATACATAAATCTTCTCATAGATTTTTTGTAGCGTTTTGTAGAGTATCAATTGTCTTTGATTCTTATAAATCAAAATGTGTTTTCTGATGCATTGGCTACCTCAGAAAGTACATGTAAAATTCCTTTTCACCCAAATAAGAAACATGAGATTGAGGTGAAAAATAGACCCGCTATTTAGATAATGTAAAGTAATAGAAAGTGTTCGAAAATGAAAAATAGTTAAATATTCTTTTGCAATTAAAGGCAGAGTTTGAATAATGGCATACTGATATAGAAATTGTGTTGAATATGATAGTTAAAAACTATTTTCATTCAGATCAATGAGAATTCAGATGAACATGGGGAAAATCTTGAAGTCATGCAGTTAAAATATAATGTAATACCAAGAGGTTTGGTACCACTTGAATAATTATTTGATTTCAATGATGTAGATCAAAAGCCCAAAATTCACCCTGTGGGAGTCGAAGTAGAGGATTGTAACATAGGAACTAAATACAATCCAAATATTGTGAAGCTTTCTAATTCTTTACCTCCTGAAGAGAAACAAAGATACATTGATTTATTGAAAGAATACTCTGATGTTTTTGCATGGGGATATGAATATTTAAAGGCGTATGATACTAGTATTATTCAACATACTATTCCTATCAAAGAGGACCAAATCCCCTTTAAAATAGAAACTAAGGAGAGTGAATCATGTTCTGTTACTATTAATTGAAAAAGAGGTAAGGAAACTTTTTTACCTTTGATATTTTCTAAATGGTTATAAATTCGAGTACCAATGAGGAAAAATAATGGTGAAATAAGGTTGTGTGTGGATATTCGAGAGCTTAATAAAGTTTATTTCAAAGATAATTATCCCTTACCAAAGATGGATCATATTCTGCATAGGGTAGTTGGTTCTCCTAGAATTTCATCGCTTGATGGTTATTTGGGTTACAATCAGATTTTAGTGCATCCAGATGATCAAGACAAAACAAATTTCACAAAAACACAGGGAAATTTCATGTATTTGAAGATGCCTTTCGAGTTTATGAATTGTTGCGCCTCATAATTGCTTCTTTTTGACACCCTTTTTCACTCTATCAATTTCTTTTTTACCTTTGTAGTCACACATTGGGCATCAAATCATAGAAATTATGACATGGAAGGTATACAATTGTCTTGTATTTAATAAATTGATAATGTTCTTTATTATTTAGTTTAATGTTTACTTCAACTACTAAATTGCAATGATTTTGCAGCCAATATACGATTCTATAACCAAGTTCGTGGTTTGATAGATTCGAAGGTGCCAGCTTGGAAGAAAAATATATGGGTAGGTGGTAATTAATGCACTAAATGATTTCCTCCTACTCTCATGAACCAACTCGATGGAGAAGCAAGCCCTAGTGACGTGGTCAAAGATGAAGTCAACTGCTTGTAGTTGGCAATAGGAGAGCGAGAATGAGATTTATGCCTCATGATTTGATTTGTTAATAGAAAATCATGAACGAATTATGTTACGGTATATTTTCAAGTTAATTATAGCTTTTGTTGAAAGGGACTAGGCACATAACTATGAACAATTTATTTCTATGAGCTCTATAAATATGCCTCTCGATGGAAATGAAAATATTGTTAAGTAAGGACATGAGAGTGAGACTTAAAATCTATTTTTAATGCTCTCTTTATAAAAGAATCAATTCATTTTCTCATGTGTGGTTAAGTGTTTGTTCAATAGTGTGATTTTTGTCTTTTCGTGGAGGGCCCCCTCAAGCAATAAGGATTTATGTTTCGTTTTCAGTAGACAAAAATTATCTTTATATTCTCATAACTTCTTGTTTGTTTGATTAAGTAATTGCATTCTAATTTCTTCTTGATTTGAATTAAGTTCATTCTACTAATCATTTCTTTATTCATAGATTCTGGATGCACATGGATAGAACTTAGCAGCAATGGCATAATGTTATACTTTAATCAAACATACATAATTTTATTTTTCTTATAGACATAGGATTTATTTTCATAATTGGATGTTAAATTTCAAGCACGCGTGATCTGTAATTCAAGCAAGCGTGAATGTATTCTAAGTAGGATTTCGTTTCATTATTGTTCTTAGACAAGTATGATTGTTGTTTATATAGATATGTGATGAGATTAAATAATCGTTTTTTCTTCTGCAATTGAGTGTGTGTATATAATTCTTATTTATGCAAAGAGTGGAATTAATTTTCATTTACATCAAGTGTGAGATCAATTTACATATATGCATAAGTGTGAAATTTTCTTTATTTCAAAGCAGAGTGTGAGATTTCTATAAGAAAAAGTAGTTTTAAGCAAGAGAGTGTGATCGTCATTGTAGATTCAATATTATTTTCTAGGAATAACAAATTTAATCATAGAAGATATGTGCATCTCAATAACTCAATTTAATTTAGAATAAAAGGCTTCTAGAAAATAAAATTCACTTACACTTGATCAAATTACTAGTCCTGGTCGATAATTTATATAAGCAATTTAAGGTCAATTAAATTTTCAAAACATTTTGGAGCCATTATCGGGGAAGTGTATATAGGAGTGTTTTCATTTTACTTATAAAAGAAATGATATGCATAGGGAAAGAGATTCTAGAGGTAGATTTGTAGGTAGAGGTAAAATTTTAATTCCAACATCATTACTTACCCCACCATGACCTCATAGTGCCACACCACCAACTCAAACTCATATTCCATCACTTATAGGAAAACATAAACTCCTTGAGATAATCAAATCCAAAATCCAACCTAGAGATTCACCAACCTCACCAATTGAAGCAATAATAGAAGAAGAGGTTCCTACATCCCCAACTGATGGAGTAATTTTCCTATCTTCAACTGTCTTCAACTGGAGAGAAAATTCTAGGAGAAGAACTAGAAATCCCTAGTGAATAAGTGGAGGAAGAAACTTATTTTAACTTACCATTGATAGAAGAACGAGAAGAACTAGAAGAGGAATTAGAAAACCCAATTTTGGAAAACTATATTAGTTATGAAGAATATACAATGGCTAGAGAAGGGGAAGGAGAGGTACATAATATCAATGGTGAACAACCTAGGATTGGGGGAGGAAGAGGAGGAAATAGGGGAGGTGAAGTGGTGGAGGAAGAGGGAGAGGAGGATGTAGAGGAGATTGAGAACCTTTTTGATTTCCTATCCTCGATGAAGATACAACAACTATAATGAAAAACATCTCACCTTCCATCCTTCCAGATTTTCATGGATTAAGAAGTGAAGATCTTGAAACATATATCTTTTAATTTGAAGTCTTGTGTAGACCTTATGATTCCTTGCTTGACACTAAAAGTTTGAATTGTTTCCATCAACTCTTAAGGATGCAACACTAAAATGGTTGATGGCTTAGGAGTAAATTCTATAAGAACATGGGAAAAAAATGAAAACTACATTCTTAGAGAAATATAAGGACTATTGTATGTCCCATAATCTTAAGGATTAAGTCTTTAAAATGACGCAAAAAGAAGATGAAAATCTTGAATATTTCATTGAAAGATTTTCATATAATGTTTAAAGGTCTAAAATGAATGGATTAGATGAAGACATTTTTAAAGCTCTCTTATTAAAGTCCATCGGGGATAAGTGGATCGATATTCTCAATTTGATGGGTAAGGGAGATATTCATCAGTTATCATTTGGAGAAATTTGTGAGTTATGCATACGCATTTAGAGAGGTAAGGAAAGAACTAGGAAAAATCCAAGAGACCCTCTCATGTCTAGGATTAATAAATCTGCAGCTGGGACAATAAGTAGGGTTATATTAGAAAATTTATTTAACAAATTTAAAACAGACATTTTGGGGGGTCTTAGTGAAAAATATATACCCTTAAAGTAAAAAATAATCAAAAGGCTAAAATTGATGCATTATCAATCCTTTGTCCCAAATGTAAAAAAAAACATGCTCTGAGGGAATGCCCTCTTGACTTAAAAATTGTAGAAACCTGTGTTATATGTGTAGAAAATCATCATACAAAGTAATTTCCTTCAATACCAAGTCTTAAAGTTGTTTATTAAGAGGAAGTAATACCAAATCAAGTATATCCCCTTTGTTTTATTGCTAAGAGACTGTGGAAAAATTCACATCCAAATATGACCCAAGGTTTTAACACTCAAGCATTTGCACAACCATCACAAAACAATTGGATTGCACCCATGCATTGGCAACCTTGGCCTCAACCTTGGGCACAAGGATGGAAAAATCACTATGGAAAATATTCTCAATAACCTCAATATGAACAACGTTACCCTATTTTTCGACCACAATATTTTCCTCAACATGTTCCACCAACTCAACCTCTGAATCCAAATCCACACTTTCACTACATTTCCTCAAAGACCAAATAATCATCTGCCAACCACTTCCAAATCCATAATAAAAAAATTCAAAACATGTTTACAATATGGATGGACAAAATTTCCAAACCTACATGATAACTCCATTAGATCTAAATAATTTCCAACTTATATTTGGTAGAGTATTGGAAAAGAAGTCCCCATCAATTGTTATTTAGGAATCTGGAAAGGAGAATCTCCCTGAAAAAGAGAAATTTATTAATCAAGAAGAAAAATATCAAAAATAATCCACCCCTCCACATTTTGATGATATTCCAATAAACTCAACTCCCATCATAAAACAAGCTTTACTATCTATTCAAACGCCACCTTTTCTTGAGAGATTGAAAACTGATAAAGGGGTAGAAAAATAGATTTTATTGCTTGATTATGATATAATAGATGAACTGAATAATATTTTTATACAAATTCCTTTGTTACAAGCTATCAAATAAATACCAATATTTGAAAAGACAATCAGGGAATTAAGTATTAAAAGGCTAGGAAGAAAGAGAAAATAAGTCAAAAGAATTCAATTAGTTGGAAAAAATATAGATATCATAATGGGAAAAAATAATTCAGAAACATCTTGATCGAGGAAGTCCAATTGTGAAAACACATATCAATGGCATCGAAATTCCAAACAGATTGATTAATTTAGGAGTAGCTATAAACAACATGAGGAAACAAACTATGAATCAATTGAAACTTATTAATCTTCAATATACACCTACATTGTTGCAATTAGCAAACACATCTATTATTAAACCTAATGGTGTATTAGAAGACATATTTGTATCCTTCGATTCTTGGGAGTATCTTGTTGATTTTATGATTTTAACACCCAAGAGTAATTTAGGAGGACATCCATTGATTCTAGGAAGACCATGGTTAGCTAAAGCTGATGCTTTTATAAGTTATAGAGCTGGTGATATGTTTATTTCTCATGGAAGTTCAACAAAGAAATTCACATTTTGTCCTTCTAAAAAAACAACAATAGAGGTAGAAAGTGAAGAATGGATAGAAGATGATATTGATATACGACCAATATTTGTTACTTCACAAATAGATGAAGAAGATAAAATTTTGAATTTAATGGAAAATAATGAGTCTTCCTCATATTTTTAATCTAATCAAAGTTTTCAAGAACAATGTAATATTGAATATGTATCATCTCGTAAATTATCTTTACATTCTATGCAAAAAATTGACATCTCTTTAATAGAAATCTTTCCATAAAAAAACCTTGAATATCAATAATAATTTTGAAGAATTTCAAAGAAAGATTTAATAAAATGTTACAAGAACATTCCTCTGCTTATGCATGGGAATACACTAACATGAAAATAATTGATCCCAATACTTGTATACATCATATTTACATTGAAGAAAATACCAAACCAATTCGACAACCTCAGAGGAGAATGAATCCAAATTTAAGGGAAATTGTTAAAGAGGAAGTACAAAAATTGTTGAATGTGAATTTAATTTATCCAATATCAGATAGTTAGTGGGTTTCACCATTGGTAATTGTTTCTAAAAAGTGTGGAAAATGGAGAGTATGCATTGACTACGGGGAGTTGAATAAAGCCACTTTAAAAGATCATTTTCCACTTCCTTTTATAGATCAAGTTTTAGACACATTAGCAGGAAATAAAGATTTCTCATTCTTGGATGGTTTTAGTGGATATAACCTAATCCAAGTAGCTCCAAAATATCAAGATAAAACCAATTTTACTTGTCCATGGGGAACTTATGCTTACCGAGTACTTCCTTTCAGATTATGTAATTCACCTACAACATTCCAAAGGGCAGTTTTAAGCATTTTCTATCATCTAATTCATGATTGTGTGGCAATTTATATGGATGATTTTACTGTCTATGGAAATTCCTTTGAAGAAGCTCTTAAAGAAATAGAAAAAGTTCTCATTAGATGTAAGGAGGCAAATCTATCATTAAGCCATGAAATTTTTTTTTATGATGTTTATTGAGGGAATTGTTTTAGGACCCTGTATTTTAGGGCATGGAATTAGAGTGGATACATCTAAAGTAGAAGTTATTTCTAAATTATCAATTCCAACTTGTCAAAGAGATGCCAGAAGTTTTCTTGGCTTTACTAGTTACTATAGAGGATTCGTAAAAAATCTTTACAAAAATTTCTTCTCCACTTTTCAAATTTCTCACGAAATTCATTTGGAATTCTCATTGCCAAAAATATTTTGAAACATTGAAAGAAAGGATTTCTAAAGCACTCATTCTAAGAGGACCAAATTGGAAACTACCTTTTCACATTTCAAGTGATTCTTCTGATACAACTTTAGGAGTTGTATTAGGACAAAAGGATTTAACTCCTTATGCCATTTACTACACTAGTAAAAAAATTGACTCCTACAGAGTTAACTTATACAACAAAAAATGATTTTTTAGTTGTTGTCCATGCCATTAATAAATTTAGACATTACATCACTGGTTATGAAACCTTTGTACATAAATATCATTATGCAATTAGGTATTTAATGAATAAAACAATCACTAATGGCTTAATTACAAGATGGTTATTGTTGTTACAAGAATTCAATATTACTATTTTGGATCGCCCTGGAAAAAAATACAGTTGCTGACTTTCTATCTAGGATTCAAAATGATAATAATGATGTAGCCGTAGAAGATAATTTTTTCTAATGAATATCTTTTTGTAGTATCTATTAAATCACCTTGGTTTACATATATTGATAATTATTTGTCTATATGGAAGTTACCACTATATTTGTCTCCTCGAGAGGAAAGAAAGGTAATTAAAATTAGTGCATCTTACTCATGGATAAATGGATAACTATACAAAATAAGGCCAGATTTGATCATTCAGAGATGTGTTAGAGAAGATGAAGTACCGGAGATATTAAATACTTGTCATGATGAACCATTCGGAGGACATTTTGCTGATAAAAAAACTACTTACAAATTCCTTCTCTTAGGATATTATTGGCCTTCCATTTTTAAGGATGCCAAAGAATATATTAAGATATGTGATAATTGTCAAATATTGGGGAACCTGTTCCTTTAGATGAAATGCCTCTACAAGCTAAGGTACTCATTGAACCTTTTGAGAAATGGGCTCTAGATTTTGTTGGTCCAATTAATCCATCATCAAGACAAAAAACATACATTATTGTTTGCACTGATTATGTTACAAAATGGGTAGAGGCTAAAACACTTCTTTCTGCTACTGAAAATGTTGTAGTTTCATTTATTTTTAAGGATATGTTTACCCATTTTGGTGTCCTAAGGGAAATTGTGACAAATCAAGGTGCTCAATTTACATCCGAATTGGTACAAAAGATAATGGAGGAATACAAAATCAAATATTGAAAATCCACTCCATATCATCCGTAGGAAAATGGACAGGTGGAATCCACCAATAAATTGAAGCAATTCCTACCAAGGTTGTGCATCTGCATAGAAGAGACTAGGCAGAAAAGCTTCTAGAAGCTTTATGGGAATACCATACCACATGGAGAAATACCATAGGACATACTCCCTATGATCTTGTTTATGGTAAGCAAGTCTTATTTCCTATTAATTTCCAGGTAAAGACCTTCAAGAAAATAGTCAAATTGGGTCTTGATCTATCTGAAGCCCAAAAACAAATAATAGAGTAACTGAATGAACTAGATGAGATGAGACATGATGTTTTTCAAAGAGCCAACATTTTTCTACAACAAATATTAAGGTAGCATAAAAAATTCATAAAATAAAGGAAATTTCAACCAGGAGATTGGTCATTACTTTTTGACTCAAAATTTAAAACTTTTCAAGGAAATTTTCAAACTCATTGGCTTGGGCCTTATGAGATTTGAACCATCTTTGATAATGGTGCACTCAGGATCAGAAACATTGATGAAGAAAAAGTGACCTTCCTTGTAAATGGTCATTGATTGAGAATTTATCATGAACCATTGACAAGGGAAGAATTTGTTAAAAATTTGCAAGACAATATTGATTTGAAGGTGGTTAGGAAGGATTTCCCTTCCTCTCCAACTTGACTTGCAAAGCGTTTTTGTTCTCTAATATATTATAATATATATATAAATAAATAATATATGTTGAACATGAAAACCAACTTATTTGCATGTTTATATAGAAATTTAGGATGAAACCATGTCACTCTTGGCACCCTAGATTTTCTTTTTAAATCATGTTGTAATCCCATTTTCTTTGTAACTTGCTTTTTATTTTCAAAATAAGAAGATATAGAATTGTTGATAATCTGCAACTTTAACAAAACTCTACAGTTGATACTCACAGGGATCAACTGGGATAATTGAAGATATTAGCATAAGAAAATGATCAAACTTGAAATTGAAAGCATCCAAGGACATTCTACAAAGGTCAAGTAAAGCATTAGAATCATAAATCCAAAGGTATGTAAATATTATATTAAATAATAAAGGTAATAAACATTATATTATGAAATAAAATAGATGGTGTTACTTCCATTTGAAGTAATCATTACTATTCCAACTTCAGACTTAACTATAAATACCATGTCATATCAATGAAGTTGGTCATACGCCCATTCATCACTTATCATTGCACAGATACTCCACTCCATAAACCCTGTTTCATTGATAATTCTGCCATCATCCATACTCTGTTTTTCCAAAAGCATTTTCACTCATTTCCATTGACAATTTCACTCTCATCCATACTCAGTTTTCCAAGGCCATTTTCGCTCCATAACCTTGTCAAAAGAAGCAATTGTAGGTTTAGACTTCACCAACATGGGGGTTATTGTGAGGAAAAAGTCGGATGGGAAGAAATTCATGAAGGGTTATCCACAAGTCAAACATATGTTACAAAAAGTACAATGGCTGGAATTTGTAGAAAAATTTAATGGCTATGAAAAAGAAGTAATAAAGTTATTTTCTTGAGCATTTGATGGAGTTGAGGTAGAAATTGGAGATGTGAAAATAGTATCGACATAATCTTTCATGGTAGAAGTAATTGGGCTACCTAGGGTTGGTCAAAGATGGTTAAAAAATAGAGGAATTGAAGGAAATGAATGGAGGACATTTCTCAAAAGTATGGGTATGGACACTTCAGTATTTAAGAAAGGCATCCAAAGTACAACTCTTAAAAGCAAATGGATAAATTTACTATTGATTATTCAAAAATCTATTACTTGTAAAGGTAGATTCAGCAGTATGTTTTTCTATCATATACGTTTGATGATGCATTTCCTTGAGGGTAATGAAATTAATTTTCCTTATTTATTACTAACTGGTCTGAAGAAAATAATTGGTAATACTTAGAGTAAAATACAATGTATTGAAAATACCATGTATCATCATGACCTGATAAAAATGTTAATTGAAGCCCATCTCAAAATTATAGGGGATGATTGGGAATTTTTCTAGTCAAAAGCCACTTTAAAGAGGTAGAACAGGAAGAACCCAACAACAAAATAAAGAGAAGTAGAAGAAAGTTATCTCTAAACCCTAAAGATGACCTAACTCTACAACAAGAGTACCCCTCAGAAGATGAAACTCCCCTTGTTGATGTATTAGAAAATATGAAACAAAAGAATGTTAGAAGAAGAAAAACCAGTGATAAGGAAGAAAGCATATCTAGAAGAAAAACAAAGGAAATAGAGCAAGAAAAGACAAAACAAAAAAAAGTTCAAAAGAAAATTCCTCTCACTAAAACCTCAACCACTGTTAAGAGGAGTGCAAGACTCAACATAACAACGAAGGAATCATATTGACAATCCATAAAGTTTGTCAATCTGGAGGAAGAAGAAGGGCTAAAGGCTCCATCACTAATTATTTTGTCACAAAATTCATCACCTATAGTTCCATCACCATTTCTATCACCAGTTCCATTACCAATTTCTAATAAAGTAAGAAGAAAACTTGAAATTGGCCCAATCCAACAAGAGATATATGATTATATAGAATCTTTGGAGAAAAGGGCTATAGAAAAGGCCACTGCATCCTCTTCAAATCAAGAAAAATAAATTCATTCTGATAGTCCACAAGAACCTCCAATTATAAATACTCTCAATTAGGAAATATATGAAATGGAGACACTAAACAGGGACTTAAAACAGGAACATGAAACATTGAAAGTGCAGAATGAAATACATAGGACCAAGAATGACAATATTCTCTTACATCTTACTCTATGGTATGATAAGAATAAGAAGCTAAAAGAAAAGAAAAAATCCCTTAAGAGAAAAGTCATAAGTCTGAAGTATAAGATTCTAATGAAGAAACCAAGGATGGCGGCCACTATGAAGAAGGAGAATAAGACAAATCTAGATGTTTTAGCTCAAGTATCTGAAGAAGTTTAGTAACAAGAAGGGTTCATTAATTTTGAAATTTTTTCATGAGGACATGCAATGACGTCTGTGTGGGGAAATGTTGAGCCTCAAAATTTCTTCTTTTTGAGATGTTTTTTTACTCTATCTATTTCTTTTTACCTTCATAATCACACATTGGGCATAAATCAGAAGAATTATGACACGGCAAGTATACAATTGTCTTGTATTTAATAAATTGAAAATGTTCTTTATTATTTATTTTAATTTTTACTTTAGCTATCGAAGTGCAATTATTCTGGAGATAATACATGATTCTATATCCACGCCTGTGGTTTGACACGTTTTAAGGTGCCAGCTAGGAAGCGAAATATATAGGTAGGTGGCAATTGATGCACTCAACGATTTCCTCCTACTATTATGAATCAGATCGGCGGAAGAAGGTCCTAGTGATGCATTTGAAGATGAAGTCAACCTCTGTAGTCGACAACAGGTGAGTGAGAACGAAATTTATGCCTCATGGTTTTCTTTGATAATAGAAAATCATGATCGAATTATTTTACAATATATTTTCAAGTTCATTATAGTTTCTGTTGAAGGGGATTAGGCTTATAGATTTGAACAATTTTTTGCTATGAGCTTTATAAATATGCCTCTCAGCAGAAATGAAAATGTTGTTCGATAAGGACGTGACAGTGAGACTTAAACTCTATTGTTAATGCTCTGTTTATAACAGAATCATTTCGTTTTCTCGTGTGTGGTTAAGTGTTTGATAAATAACATGATTTCCTTCTTCTCATGGAGGGCCTCCTCAAGAAGTGAGGATTTCTATTTCGTTTTTAGTAGATAGAAATTTCCTTTATATTCTCATAGCTTCCTGTTTGTTTGATTATGTAATTGCATTCTAATTTCTTCCTAATTTGAATTAAGTTCATTCTAATAATCGTTTCTTTGTTCATAAATTATAGATGCACATGGATAGATCTTAGCAGGAATGACATAGTGTTATACTTTAATCAATTAAACAAAATTTTATCTTTCTTTAGACAGAGGATTTATTTGCAGAATTGCATGTTAAATTTCAAGCACGTGTGATCTACAATTCAAGAAGGTGTGAATGTATTCTAAGAAGGAGTTCATTTCATTATTGTTTTCAAACAAGTATGATTATTGTTTATATAGATGTGTGATTAGATTAAATAGTAGTTTTTGCTTCTTCAATTGAGTGTGTGTATATAATTCTTATTTATGCAAAGTCTGGAATTAATTTTCATTTACATCAAGTTTGATATTGATTTAAATATATGCATAAGTGTGAGATTGTCTTTATTTCAAAGCAGAGTGTGAGATTTTCTTTATTTCAAAGCAGAGTGTGAGATTTATATAAGCAAAAGTAGTTTTAAGCAAGACAGTGTGATCATCATTGTAGAGTTAATCTTATTCTCTAGTAATAACTAATTTACTCATAGAAGACATGTGCATTCTAATAACTCAATTTAATTTAGAATAAAATGCTTCTAGCACATACAATGCACTTACACTTCATCACCTTACTAGCCGTGGTCGATAATTTATGTAAGCAAGTTAAGGTCAATTAAATTGTCAAAACATGAATGCAAGGGGAAATTTTTAGAGAGAAATGGATATTACTTCTGCATATGAAAATGACAGACTTATTGACATATATCTAGATGACATAATTTTGTTTTCTAAAATTGATGAAGATCATTTGTTTCATTTAAAAAATTGCCTTTGAAAAATGGAGAAAATTTGGTATTTTCTTGAATCCTAAAAAGTCTTTGTTCGGTCTGGAAGAAGGTAAACTGCTAGGTCATATAATTTCCAAAGATGGTATGTGAATCGACCCAAGTAGAATTGAGGCTATCATGAAAATTGATCCCCTAATAAACAAAAAGGAAATGGAGTCTTTCATTGGCAGAATTAATTTTATGAGGAGGTTTATCCCAAATTTAGCTGATATCTTAAGAGCTATCACTAACATGCTGAGAAAGCACAATGAAATAAAATGGAATGCAGAAGAAAAAAGGTAATTTAGTGAAGTAAAATCAAGCTTGATTCATGCTCTTATCTTAGCTAGTGTTGATTTGACTAATGATTTTATTATTTTTTCTTTTTCTTCAGAAAATACTATTGTAGTAGCACTAATGCAAAAGAACAAGGAGGGATATGAGCAACTCATAGCCTTTTTCAGTAGGGGCTTAAGAGATGCTTCTTTGACATACAATATTGTGGAAAAGCAACCTTTTGTCTTGGTAAAATATTTGAAATATTTCGGAGTGTACAACTTGCATTCTCATATAATTGCATTTGTTCCTAATGTAGTAGTAAAGGATATCCTTACTTAGAATGAACATAGTTACGGATGAAACGAGAACTATTGCCTCAAAATGAGTACTCGAGCCCAAAAACCCCAAAAAAGCATGAAAAAACAACCCAAAAATGAAAATTGTTTATTCCAGCACAATGTTTTTTTTAAGGGTAAATTTTCAACATTGTTTTTAAATGGAAGTAAAAACCTTTTTTTTTTGAAAAATGGATGAAAGGAACATACTTAAAAAAAATGTTTATTTTGGAATAGCAAAAAAAAAAAAAAAACGGGTTACAATTCTGACATTTTTTAGCAATGGAGTTAAAGATAAAATATCTGAACTTTGAAAAACTTTAAAATTCCAACAATTCTCGAAGATGATGTTAAAGATAAAATATCTTGACTCTAAAAAACCTTGAAATTCTAATTGTTTTCAATTATAGCATTAAAGATAAATATCATGACTTAGAAAAACATTAATATCTTGACAATTTTTCAACCATGCAATTCAAACCAAAGATTATGACTACAAAAAAATCTCAAGTTTTCAAAATATTTTGAGCATGACATTATGGAAAAATTTTATGACTAAAAAATTTTTAAAAATGAACACCTGAATGAAAGAGTTATTATACCAAGAGTAATTTTTTTTAAATGTTAAATGTATAACGATTTTAAAATCTTAAACTAAGACAACTTGAGACATTGCAAAAAATATATTTAAAATCAAATATCAGATTGACACGCAATGTAGGTGAGATCAACCCATTGTAATGAAAACTTAAATACTGGCCATAAAATTAATGCATTGTGGGGTAGGCTCGATTCATTATAACGAAAAACCTAAAATCAACTATCAAATTGCACATAATGGGATCGGGTTGCTAGACAAGCATTGACACGGACCCTACAATATATAATAAAGATACATAAGAAAACAAAAATTCAAATATTGAAGAAAAATTAAAAAATAATAACAAGTAATAAAACATAAAAACATGACAAAAAATCAAATATAAAAAA
>APFE030970591.1:160246-189663 GCA_000404065.3 Pinus taeda | reverse complement strand
AATAACTAGTAATATAGTGTCGGAATTTATTAATGGCATAAACTACTGCAAGAAATTCTTTCTCGGTAACTGTATAGTTAAGCTCAGCAGGGGTCATATTCTTGCTGATAAAATATATAGCATAAGGAAGATGATTTTCCTCTTGTCCCAAAACAGCTCCGATTGCGATGTCTGAAGCATCAGAAGATATGTGAAACGGAAGATTCCAATCAGGCCCCCTCAAAATAGGGGCAGTAGACAACTGATGCTTGAGTTCTTCAAAAGCTTCCTTGTCCTTTTGGTTGCCATTGTCTTCTTTGAGTTAGCAGGTAAACTGCTTCAGCTTCTTCCTCCGTTGGCTGTAATGCTGCTTTTATTCTTGGCAGAGATGGGCATTGTTGTGTCTCATGATCTTTCTCACAAATGGTGCAGATCGGTATTTTATCCATTGGGCATTCCCTTAGTGGATGTTTGTCTTTGCACTTCGGGCAAAAGACAGCCAGAGTTGCTTCTGCTTCGGCCTGCTTCTTCTTAACCTGCAAAGTGTCAATTTGTGAAGCAAAAGAGCTTAACATCTCAGTTTTAAATTCTTCAAGTAAGTTACCTATTTCATCTCTTGTTGCTCCTCCATTGGCTGATTTCTGTACTCTTGAATAGGTGGAATCTCTTGTTCTGTTTCTTGTAGCTCCCCTAGAGCACCTCTTAGCAAGTTCACAGATCTCATCATATGATTCCTTAGACATATCTCCCTTGGCAAGCATGTTCAACATATTTAAAAAATCATCCCTTAACCCTCTAAGTAATATTGTTTTGCGAATTTCCTTACTTATGTCCGGATGATCAGATCTCTGTGTGTTGTACTGCAACCTTTCTATATAGTCCTCCAGACTTTCATCAGGCTTTTGTGCCATATTAAATAGTTCATCCTTCTTTTCTCTCGTCCGGCAGTAGTCTTGATATTTAAGCAGAAATTTTTGTTTCATCTGCTCCCATGTTGTGATTACCTGACTTCTAAGGCTCATAAACCATCTTAAGGCATTCCCTTTTAAGGTGGCTGGAAACAGTTTCAACTTTTGAGCATTAGTAACATAGTCATAACTTTTGCATAATATATCAAATTCAAAAAGAAATTCATCCGGATCCTCAGAGGATAAACCATGAAAGTTAGGTAAAGCAGACAATGGAATATTTTTCATTGTTCCTGCAGGGAGGTCACTGATAGGGAATCCCAAGGTAGAGAGGGAATTTTCATCCCTTCTTTCTTCTTCAAGATCTACACGTCCTCCACCAAAGAGACCATCATTGTTTCCTTCCATTGTTGGCTCTCCTACTGCACTTGCTCAATCGTTGAGATCTTCTATTGGCTCTTCAATGTTTTCTACCGGTCGTCCAACGCTTTCTACTATTTCCTCAATGTACTCTGCTGATCTACTAACACTTTCCTCTGACTCTCCAGCACTGACTGCTGGTTCTTCTATATTTTCAGGACCCACAACTTCCTCTGTTTTGTAATCTGACTGTGGGGAGTGCTGAAGTTTTGATTTTCGAGAGCTTAATCTCTGTGATGATTCAGCCTTTGATACGATCTCGTCGATAAAAGTTTTTCTTCCTCCCCAGCCCTTGCCACCTGTGGGGTTAGTTTTCTTCTGGTTTCTGCGTCCTCTCATACAATCTGCACATTTAGTATGAAAATATTAATGCTTTTGAAATCTATAATTACCTTCCCCGGAAACGGCGCCAAAATGTTTGTCGCTTTAATTACTTCGCAATTCAAGCTCCACATAAATTGTCAACCCGAGGAAGTCTTTTTATTTCAAAGATAATCACGCACTGGATATTCTCAATTTCAAAAGCAGAAACAAGGTTGTAGTAAAAGGAGAACACACAATTATTAATCTCACCAATCTACTGATTCGAACTCTACTTAATCAAAGCTGAAGTCGATTTAGTTATAGCAGGAATAATTTCTCTACTGCAGTTACAACCAAAACAAAGAAAAATCAATCTGCAAAGAGAGAAGCTAATCAACCACAGCAGGAACAGGACCCTATTCCTTAGTGAGGAACTTCAGCACCTGATGCCTGACACTTAATCACAATGTAAGAAAGGTGACCTCAAGAGAGCAAGACCCTATTCCCATGAACAGGAACCTTCAACACTTGGTCTCTTGCTTCTAATCACACTACCGACAAAGGAAGATAAGTAATGGGGTAGGACCCTATTCCTTTATACAGGAATCTTCAGCACCTGCTTCCCGATATCATTCATTCATACAATCAATAGAAACAGATTTCTCAACTTCAGAATAAATGCATTCAATACATGCAGTGTTAAGGGAACAGAGTATTACCGAACTGTGTAACTAGTGTCCAACAACAGAATTAAAGTAAAATGCAAGACACACAAAGAGTTAAACAAAATACAGGAATCAAGGGTGAATCTTGTGAGGAAGGCGGGCCCTTTCCCTCTCACAAGATTCCCCGGGGGAAAGAACTAAATTAGAACGCTCAAAAGAAGAATTTATTCATCTGTCAAAGTAACTGATACATTACAGATGGAGACTAGCTCCAGTTCTCACACAATGTACTTCTCTTAGTTTACAACCACTGACCCCTTCTAATGATGATGTCTCCTCCTTTTAAAGAGGAGACATCATTTACAATTTACATGAGAGTGAATCCATATTATCTCGAATCTGTTCTTTTTCCCAAAACAGGATTATTCTGTTCTTCATAAAAAGGTATTGTTACAACAGAGATAACAAGATTGCTATCTTCAGGCTGATCCAGGTAATCGTGTCTTCATACTGCTGCTGCTATTCCACAAAAAGCTTCTTCCAGAATCGCAAATTACGCTTGACGGAATTTGCGTGCTTGACGACTGTTTCAGCAACTGAGTTAACTGTTTCAGCAACTGAGTCAGCTGTTTCAGCAACTGAGTCAGTTGTTTCAGCAATGGCCGCATATACTTATCTGCGATCTTTGGACTTATGTTAGCAATGATACTCTTCAATTAATGATAAAATATAAGAGTATTATGGAATTAAATGTAAAACAGATTAAACATATAATAAAGAAGAGGTTTTTGTATACCTTGGGATAAAGTGACTGAAGATGATAATGGGATTCTTTCTAATCATGGTTATAAGGGTGAAGTGGTGTCAAAATATATAGCAAAAATGATACATAGTGGAGTCCTAACAATCTCCTCAACAAAATGAAGGCCAGATTAAGTAGCTGGACTCATCGAGCCCTAAACATGGCCAGTAGACTGGTACTAGTCAAATTAGTTCTTCAAACAATGTCGGCCTACATGCTCTCAGCCCTTGCGGCACCCAAATCAATATATAAATCCATTCGGAACATCTAGCGGTCCTTCCTCTGGAATGGAGATTCAAAGAAGCACGAATGGGCCCTCCTCAAGTGGACAGACATATGCAAACCAAGCTGGCAGGAGGACTGGGCCTAAGAGATCCTGAAATCCTAAGCAAGGCTATAGCAGCAAAAATCCGGTGGAGATGGGTGGAGAATCCTAATTCCCTATGGGGCACCTTGTGGAAAGCAAAGTACACAAATCAAATACAGGACAAAGACCTCATCAGGCTCACTGGCAGCACTCAAGGTTCCCCCCTCTGGAACAAAGTATGGGAGAACCGACATATTGTTCAGCAGCACTGCTTCTGGGAAGTGCACCAAGGCAACACCGCCCTCTTCTGGGAAGATGCTTGGCAGCAACTCCCTCCTCTGGACAACCCAAATTGGACTACTCTCAAAAATGACATGCAAGAGGCAGGGCTAAGAAAGGTAGCAGATTATTGGCAACCCCAAACATTGACCACCTCTTGGCAAAAATGGCAAACCAAAGAACAATGGCCAACTCAAGACCACAATGGAAATATAGAACATCTCTTACAACATCTAGACCAACGCAGGATCCTCACCTCAACCAAAGAAGACATCCTACGATGGGGAAATAATTCTAAAGGAACTTTCAATCTAAAAGAAGCCTACAGAATCATCGCCAGTTCACCTGACTGGCAACCGGACCCCAGATGGCACGCCCTTTGGACCAAAGGCACTTGGCCCAAAATAACCCTGTTCTCTTGGCTAGTCCTGCATAACAGAGCGCCTACCTGGAACAATTTACAGCGACGGGGTTTCATCGGACCCTCTCGATGCGCCCTCTGCGAGAATGATAAGGAAACGCTCAACCACATCCTCAACACATGCCCCACCGCCTGCGCTCTATGGCATGATATAGCATTTGTATTCAGGCAAACCGACAAAAACAGAGACTCGATCTGCCTTACCTTGAGCAATTGGCGATCCTCCATATCCACCAATAATCTGGTCAACAAGGCATGGAACCTCATTCCGGGAGCCGTGGTATGGATTATCTGGAAAGAGCGCAATGCTTGAATCTTTAAGAACTCAGCGACGTCAATGGACAGGTTAATAGAAAAAACAAGGCAGCTAATAACAAAAACGATCCACGCCATGGACATAATGCTGCAAGAGGGGAATACGTCACCAAATGATCAAAGGATAGTCCAAATCCTCAATCTCAAAGCCCGGACCACTCCCACAGGCAGGAACCAGACCACCGCTGCGATGAAGCAGGACAAATGGGGTATGCCTCCATTTCCATCGTTCAAACTAAACTTTGATGGGGCGTCAAAGCAAAACCCGTTAAAAGCCGAGTACGGTGGAGCAATCAAGGACCAAACAAGGAATATCCAACTTATCTACCATGGCAATCTGGGCACCAACACCAACAACGTTGCAGAGCTGATCGCTCTCATCAAAGGCATCACCCTAGCTGACCGCTACAAATTTCTACCCCTAGTGGTGGAAGGAGACTCGGAGATTGTCATCAAGATGATGAGAAAACTTCAAAACAACACTCAAGTGGACAAGATTACACCCAGTTGGAGGCTCTCGGCAATCCTGAAGGATCTGCAAGCCCATCTCAGCAACACTCAAGGCATCACCTTTCAAGCAGTGAGAAGAACAGCAAATGAGCTGGCCGATGCCATAGCCAATGCTGGCGTTTAGTCCAATAGTGAAGATTATCACATCCTCTGGCAAGACTTGGAGGAGGGGGAACTCAGAGAGAAATGCCACACCATAAAATAGGTAGACCAGCAAGCATAGCAAATGCCAGGCTCCCATGATTCTTCCATATTTGTATCTACTGACAGCAGCAAGAAGAAATGATGACGATCAGGAAGATGATGATAAAATCAATGACAAGCTACCCACCTGATGCCAAAATTTCATAATTAAGGAAGATATCTTAGGTGGTTGGGAGGGTTTAATGATAACCTCCCCATTTGGGTTCCAGTCTCATGACACAATTATGTTGTATGTCTGATAAACAGACTATATTGTATATGACACAATTATGTTGTATGTCTGATAACCCGACTATATTGTATATGTCTGATGTATAGACCGCTCCATGAATTAAGCCGACCAGCTTCTTCTGAGATTTAGCACCTTTGAAAATATATATATGGAATTGGGTTGATTACAAGCGCTGCATCATACTTATCACCTCCAAAATTAAATATCCAAAAATTTTAAAATTTATTTAATTCTTTTTTATCTTATTATATAAATTAGGGATATTAACCCAACCAAATTAATTGATAATTTTTTTAAATCCTATTAATATAAATTAAGATATTAACAAAACCAAATTAATTTATTGATAGGCATTTCTATCTGTACCCCGTTAGTTCATTGATAGACGTTTCTATTTCCACCCGCTGGATTAACCTATGTTGATTTTTAATTTTTTAATATATTGACCAGTGTGATTGATTTGGAAGGGAATATGCTTGTTAAGTTTGGTATGTCTTTATTTTTCTATTAATTTTAATCAGCAAGATACAACCAGTTTTGAGATTTGTTAGGTGACCTCAACTTGCCTTGGGGAAACCAAATCTGTTGGCCACCTAACAACATGGTAAGCCATCTAAAAATGAAACATTTTGAGTCTTTCTATCCAAGCTACATATCACTGTATGTCCATATCTATCCCTCTATCTACCTATCAACTAACATAATTGTAATTACAATTAAAAGTAAATGTTATATACATCAAAACCTATTAAACAAGAGACATTGTTTCACTGATTTGCTTCTTCTGCCGAGGCAGAATCAACTAGAGCTAGGTCTTTTTGCATTCGACCCCGGGAGCTCATCTGTTGGCCGCATCCATGCAAAATGATTTCCGACTCGTTGGAGGTGCCCATCTTGCTTCTTCATCTAAAACATGAGTTTCTGAAATTCCTTTATGTAATCCGGGAATGTCTACACCACAGCAGCCATATTCAGAACCATTTGTTCCAGGGCCTTACCCAAGATTTCCTTCATTGAACAATAAAGGAAAAGAGTGTGTTTGAATAGGTCACTCGGCCGCAGGTGTGGCTGGGATCCAACACTAAGACCCGCCAGTCATCGGCTTAGATCTCCATAGAACATGCCTGCTGATTCAAGTCGGCCTCCCACTTCTCTAGCAACTGTCGTATTTCCTCATCTATGCCTTCATGATAGGCTTCCACTGCTTCATTGATAATATTCATTGTCGGTTTGACCTTGAGGATGTATTCGATCTCTTCAATCCAATCTTTGGCCTTTGGGGCCCTATTGTCTCCAAAAACAATGTCAGCGAAAGATAAAGCATCATATCTGTATAAGGCACGAAAGGATGACATACCGATGGACATGTGGTGGGTGGTGTTGTAGCAATACTCCCCTAGATGTAGCCACCGAATCCACACTCTCTGCTACATGGTCACATAGTTCCGAAGATATCCCTCCAGTCATTTGTTCACCTTCTCAATCTGACCATCGGTCTATGGATTATAGCTCATGCTAGGTGTGAACTCGGTACCCACTAGTCTGAATAGTTCTTGTCAAAACGCCCCCATGAACTGGCTATCCCTGTCACTAACTATGGTCTTAGGGAGCCCATGCAAACGAAAGATCTCCCTGAAGAACTACTCAGCCACCTCTGATGCTGTATACTGAGTTGGGATGGCAAAGACGTGCTCATATTTGGTCAACCGGCCTGCTACCACATAGATACAATCCTTCCCCTGTACTGTTGGGAGCTCGAAGATGAAATCCATGGAAATACTTTCCCATTTCCCCTCAAGAATGGGAAGTGGTTGTAACAACCCTGCCAGGTGAGTCAGCTCCCCCTTGTTCCTCTAGCATGCCTCACACTCCACATATCTCAACAGGTCTCTCTTGAGGCCTTTCCAAGTGGACCGCTCTCTAACTATCATATATGTCTTCTGGAACCCTCGGTGTCTCGAAAGTGGGGAGTCATGGGCTGCATGAAGAACCCTCTCTTTCAACTGCAAGCCTGACACCAAGAAGATACGCCCCTTGCCGTAAATGACCTCAGCCATTACCCTGTAGCGCTCATCAGCGTGAATTCCCTCCAGAATCTTGCATGCCTTCCTGTCCTTAGAGTACTCCACTAGTAGTTGCGCCTTCCAGTCATGGCAAATGCTCATGAGTGAAAGTGTCGCGGGCCTCCTAAATAATTCATCCGCCAATATGTTGTGCTTTCCCTTCACATACTCAATGTCGAAATCCTAGGCCTGCACCTTGCTAACCCACCTCTGCTGCCTTTCATTGAGGCCTTGCTGCCCCATGAAATGGCAAAGACTATTGTGGTCCGTCTTCACTCGAAATTTGTTCCCCACTAGCTATTACCGGAACTTGACCAACGCATGCATGATGGCCAGCATCTCCTTTTCGTAAATAGAGTAAAACCTCTCATCTGGGAGGAGTTTCCAACTCTCGAAGTAATGGGGTGTCCATCTTAAGACAATATTGTGCAAACCCCCTCACCTGATGCATCGCACTCCAATGTGAATTGCTGCGTGAAATCTGGAAGTACCAAAACTGGATAGCTGCTCATCAACTCCTTGACGCGATCAAATGTTGATTATGCTCTATCTGTCCACGTGAAAACCCCTTCCTTTGTCAAATATGTGAGGGGAGCTAAGAATGCCTATGAACCCCCTCAGCCCGGTTACATTCTTGGGTTCAAGCCATTCCCGGATGGCCCATATCTTCTCCTCATGTACCCTCACTCCATCTATGCCAATGATGTGTTCCAAGTAAAGCATCTCTGTCAGACCAAACTCACACTCGGCCAACTTGGCCTAGAACGGCTGCTCCTCTAGAATACACATCACCACCTCCAAGTGCTTCAAATGCTCCTCCCATGTGCAGCTGTAAATCAGGATGTCATCGACAAATACCAATACAAACTTCTGCAACTGCCCATGAAATACATGGTTCATACACTTTTAGAAAGTGGCAAGTGCGTTGGTCAACCCAAAGGGCATGACCAGAAACTCAAATGGCCCATAGTGGCATCTAAAGTTCGTCTTAGGGATGTCCTTATCCCTCACCTTAACCTAATGGTACCCCAAGCGCAGATTTATCTTAGAGAAGTACTTAGCTCCTCTAAGCTCATCCATCAAATCATCAATGCGCGAAATGGGGTATCGCTTCTTCAAGGTCTTCTTGTTGAGCGCCCTGTAATTAATGCACATGCGCAAGGTTCTGTCCTTCTTCTTCACCAATGCCATTGAAGAAGCAAAGGGATTGGAACTCAGCCAAATGCGACCCAACACCAACAACTCCTTGATGGTTCGCTCAATCCCATCCTTATAGGCCTTGGGGTGACTATAATGGGTGGTAATAACTTCCTGCACACCTGGCTCCAATTCAGTGGTCTGGTCAAATCCCCTGTCTGGTGGTTGCCCCAGTTGGATGTCCCCAAATACCACTGAGTATCAGTCTAATATGGCCTGTATGTCCAGGTGTGGTGGTAGGGCCTATCCCCAAGCCTTTGAAATCATTAGCTCCACGGCCCACGCTATGTCATCATGCCTCAAATCTGCCTCCATCTGATGTGCTGAAACTGTCTATGGACGACACAAGTGCATGCCCCTAATGACTACCAGCTTCCATCCAGTCCGATGAACTCCATCTCCAACTTCCTCCAAGCGATGGTGACTCAGCCAAGGGAGTATGGCCATTGGATACCCATCACTACATTGGTGTCTGATACGTCCACTACGAAGAAATGGTTCGTCATCAAGTAGTTCCCCATGGTCATTGTCAAGGCGGGAACATACCAAGTGCACTACATTGTCTTGTCCCCCGACACCAGAACGGAAAACCCTCAAACTCTATTGTGGTGATGCCCCTCCTCTAGACCATCTGCACATCAATGAGGTTGTGGTTGGCCCACTGTCTACTAGAAATGAGACACGTTGCCCTGCACTGTGCCTCTGATCCTCAAGGTCAGAAATTTGGGGACCCCGCACAAGGAAGCAAGGACTACCCCAGATGGTGTGCGAAAGATGATCCCCCACCTGTTGGTGGTGGTGGTGGTCCCCTCTCTATCGGACCCTTACTGTCTCCCCCACCATACTCCAACTCCACATCATCCTTCTGATCACTATCCAAAAAGACCTCAATATAATGGGCCTTGCCCGTTGTGCACCGATCGCCTAGTGCCCATGGCTCCCAACAGGTAAAGCACAGTTTCCTCCTCTTAAGGTCTCTCCGAGTCTCCTCATCTAGATGCCCATGTCCTTGGGCCGCTCTCGGTGGTGGTGGCCTAGTATCACTCCCCTTCTGATCATAGGGAGTATGTGATGCAATAGGTGCCCGGGTCTTGGGGACAGCCCCCTGCAGGTTTCTAGCACATGTCACGACCTCCTATAGAGTAGAGGACCTGCATGACTTCACTAGTCCACGCAGTGGCTCGAGAAACCCCTATATGAATGTGTACACCCTCCTAGCATCCAACAAATCTGGTACCATGACTGAGACTCTCAGAAAATCCGACATATACTACTCTAGATGACTTGTCTGTCTAAGTTGGGTCAACTCCCTAAAGTTAGCCTTTGGATCCCTCTGATCAAAATGTTCCACCACTCTCCTTGTGAAATCCTCATAGGAAGTCACATTGGCATGCCCCGTAGTGGACACGTTGTGAGACCACCAGTCATGTGCCTCCCCCTCCAAGTGTAGGGTAGCGATTTTAATAGCTTCCACCTCCGTAATCCTGTTCAACTGGAAATAAATATCCATCTTCTCCACCCAATCCCGAGTTGTGCACTTGGTAGTGCCATCATATGTAGGGAAGTACATCCTCCCAATAGTACGCTGCAACTCGAAGCTCTGTGTACCCTGACCTCCATAATTCCTGCCCTTCTCATTTTGTTTGAGCTGACAATAGTCTCTGAAAGATAATGTTGCCTTGAAATCTTCCCCCATGGGCATTTGGTCATCTGCTCCACCCTGCTCACTAGGTGATGATGGTAAGAAAGCAGGCAGCGTGGTCCTGGATGGCCCACTATAGGTTGGTGGGTAAGTGGCTGGTGAAGGATGGTCATACTGCTATGAGGCTCCTAATGTCTCCCCAAAAAGGAACTCACAGTGGAGGCCCTTGTCCTTGTTTTGCGGCTTGATCTCGTCGAGCATCTCTTTCTGTTTGCTAGCCAAGTCATTCAAAGCCTTCAATAGGCTATCAAATGTTGCTTCTTCCTTACTCCTTGGTTTCCCCATCTCTACTACCACGGTTGTCTTCCCGTGTGCCTCCAAATCAGGGGTAATCTCCAACTCCTTTTCCCTATTCCTATACCTTTGCCTTCAGTAAGTGATATTCTGCCTGTCCTCCTCGTTCATAGGAAAATATCCCACAGCTAAGCCAAGATCTAGGCTCTGATACGGCTGTAATGTCCCAAATTAGGAAAAATAATGATATATAAAACAAATAACAAATGCAACACCAAAAATTTCAAACATTCAACAAACGTCCATGTAAACTCCATAAATAATAACCAGCTGAGCCATTTTATTAATCAATTGGAGAAAAGTACAATAGTGTGGAACGAGTGCACCCGGGATTACCTCAATGGCAAGCGTGACAAAATAACAAGCCCAAGTGCTTGAATCAAATGCTCCAATGATGCCCTACACTGCCCTAGAAAGCTGCATTGTCTGTTGGAAAGATTCTGTTGGAAACCCCACCTCCGGTGCTCAGAAAATATTGAAAAATTAATCTCAATCTCCTCACCAAAATCCCACCAAAACCCAGAAAGGGTTTGCCTTGGTTTTGAACCTGAAAATTTGGCCTCCGAAGAGCTACGTCATCCTCCAAGTGTTGTAAGGTATGACCTGCCTGTAACTCTTGATTAAGTCCTACCAAGCACCCAAAAATGGTTGAGATAATCCTTCCTAAACCTTCCCTTATCTCTCCTAGCAAATACCCTCTCCACAAACTTACCCACAAATTCCCACGTGTGCCCAGTGAGGAATTCCAGCACTGGCCCTAGGTGATGGTACTCCGTTGCTCCCAAACAGAAATCCAACTCCCAAAATCCTCCCAAAGGTTGGTCTTCCCCTATACTTCCTTCACCAAAACTCCTCCAGCAAATGCTCCCCAGAAAGCCCCTGAATTATCTCCTGTGTGTTCCACCACTGCATCATCCTAAAGTACGCACCGACTGAATGATGGCTGAATTGGGGCTCTGAATATCCCCCTGCAACCTCCCGGAATGATAGAAAGAGACCTCACTAGGCTAGCACTCTAGGTCCACCGAAGAGAGGGTGAGTTCTGTTGAATTTTCTAAGTCTATCCATTAGAAAGTTAATCTGTATTCTGCTGGTTTATTTCTTCTACTTGTTTAAATTCGAACAAGTTATTTAAAATATTTAAATATTGAAATAAACACAATACAGTCACAACATCTATAGATCAATAGCTTAAAGAAAACAAACACACAAGTGACACCGTTATTTTTAAACAAATGTCCCCGAAAAAACCCAATGAGGGAAAACTGGTGCAGCTATTCTGAGGGTTTATTATTATGAAGTATTTCCTTGAGTACAACTGGGTGCCTAACCGGCTTACCCGACAGAGAAAAATACACGGCAGCCATATCTCTCTATCTGGAAACAAGTATTCAAAAAACCTGTCCCACAAAACCCTTTCCAGCAACTTTGAAGCTCAGCATTGGCCCTTCTGGCCTCTGCATTAGACTCCTGCTACTCTTCGTCAGCCCCAAAACCCTCTACATCAGCCCTCTGAGGCATTGCGCAGACATTGGGACCCTCTGTGTCACTCATGCAGCCCTCTGCATGGATGACGCAGTCCGTCTGGCCTCTGCTCAGCTCTGCGTGGCCTGCTCTAGTTGCTGCTTCCCGTTTCCTGCCTCTACGCTAGTCTCTTGCATTGTCTCTGCCTCTCTGTCCAGTACTCACTGTTGATCACTGATTCAACTTTGCTTAGAAACCCCGCTCTAGCAAATTGAATGACCGATCACTCCGGTGTATCTTGCAACTGACCCTCAAGCCTCTTCTTATACTTTTCTCATTGGTCCATCAACGGCCGAGATTAAATCTCTAATCAATGGCTAAGATTAGATTTGGCTTGATCCATGACTTTTGGAACCTTCTAAGCCAATTTTATATTAATACCCATTAATATTTTATTTTTCCTAAGTTTAGACTTAGGAACTCCATTAAAAATATTATTTATTTTAATGTCTCCCAAACCGGTTAGAATCTACCCAAATCATTTATGGGTCTTGGAGATATCATGTGCTTTAGCCTCTCCACCAATTTTCATGGCTAGAGCACATCCAGTGCTACCCCAAATCAACACTCCCTCTTAGCGAGGATTATGCTCTAGTAATACTCCTCACTGAGCATCAGACTGATTATCAGGCATCGATACCTATGTTGATGCTAGGCCTCCCTGCAGAACATCCTCTGCGCTGCTATATCCTGCACTGTTGCCCATGGACTTGCCTCTGCCACAGCTACATCTGTACTGCATCTGTGCTGCTGCTGATCCATCCTCCCAGCACTGCAATCCCCTCTCATCATGCTGCATCGTGCTACTGCTAGCCACAACTGCACTGCAACTCAATTACTAAGAAGTAAGTAACTGATCCACCCAACTTCTAACATCCCTGTCAGGCTAGAAACACTCCCGATGTTGAAGCTCTCTCTGCCGCTAATAAGTGCTTCCTCTATTGACCTCTGCGCTATTGCAACAACTCCCCGCATCTCACACCATTGCAAACCTCTTTGTGCCATCCTGCACCGTCGCAACACTCTCGTGCCTCTCGCACTATTGCAACCTACTAGCCTCGCGCTGCCTGGGGACTCCTGCATCGTAGCACTTTCTACTGCTTCATCCGCATCTGTCTCTACCCATATTCGACAGTCCTGCTACTCTCTCTTTAGGGCTCCCGTAGCAAGGTATAATCCAATAGGTTGCGTACCTCAAGGATCCTGCCCCTCATCGCCTGTAGTCCTCCTGGCTACAGCTCGATGTCTCCCCACCTCTTCTTTAGAGGTACATGAGCACTCATGGCACAATCGTCATCCTCCTCGACCTCCTTCTCCGCCTTCATTGGTGCTTGCCTTAGAGTCTGAAACCTCTCCCTTACTCTTCTTCCTTGGACACTGGTTCACATAGCTACCTAGTTCCCCCACAATGGAAGCACTTGATCTTGGAGAGGTCCTTCTTCTTCCTCTTCTCCTGCTTTCCCGTAGATGCTAGAGCCGCATCCTCTTCCTCTTCCTTCTTGATCCTAACTCCTTTCCTGCTACTCCCCGTCTTGCTCAACCTCTTGATCTCCTCTTTGTGAAGAGTCGCCCACAATTTTTCCCAATCTGGAAGATCCGCCCTGCCCAGTATGCTCTGGACAAATGTCTCCCACTCCTCGGAGACTGTATTAAGTGAGGTCCTCACCAACATCTCCTCATCCGACGTGGCCCCTATGGAAGTTAGCTAGTCCCGGATCTCCTTCAATCAACCAAGGAAGTGATCTATCTGCTCCCCCTTCTGCATTTGGTATGACCGTAGTTGATTCTCAAGTAACATCTTCCTCTACAGGGAAGTATGCTGGTACAATTTCTTCAGGGCCTCCCACATCTCATTTGTCGTATTCTTCTCGGCAATATGTTGGACCACATGATCCTTGACCCCATCAAGGATGATGCACTTCGCCCTGGCCATTGCCTCCTTGTACTTCTCATTCTCAGTTGGGTCAACTAGGATCCCCACTACTCTCAAGGCAAAGGCCTTGATGCGATGTCTTTCTAAAATGGACAAGATCCTGGCCCTCCAAACCACAAAGTTGGACGCTCCGTCCAGCCTATCCTAATCCCTCAACCCATTCACGACCATCTCTCCGCTCTACTCTGTCGACTCCTCTGAGTCTCTCTACTTCCCGCCTGGAAGTTCTCGGTTCCACTCCTACTGAGTCTCACTACTCCCTGCCTGGAATTTCTTGGTTCGACTCCTGCTGAGTCTCTCTACTTCCATTCTGGAAATTCTCTTCTGGACTCCCTCTCAGTCCCGATTTCCCACCTGGAAATCCTTCTGCAAATCATCACGTTGCCCTTCTCTGATCGCCTATGCAACTGCAACACTAATCCGGATTCCTTGGCTAGAAACCTGCCTCGGCAACAACTCCCTCTACCTTGGTCTTGCCCTGTTAGGTATTGTTCTGACCACAGTACTCCATTGGCTTTGCTCCCGCAAACTACCCATAGCTTCCTATGCCCCAACAACTGAAGGACTGAGCCTCTAGGCTCTGCGCAATCCCGACACTGGCAAAAACAGCTCCCTCAGCCACTGTGTCAACCCTCCTGGTCTCTACGTGGCTCTACGTGAGCCTCTCTCTGCCCTCCTCAGCCTCTGCATTGGCCTCTCTTTGGCCCACACTGATGACATAGTCACTCTGTGTCAACCCTTCCTATGTCACTTCTGCAAGGATTAGCTACTGTCACTCAGGACAGTTGATTCTGCTACAAATGCTCTGGTCAGTTGATGCCTTCAGCTTTCCTGTGATCTGCAACCATGCTTTGATACCATGTTGAATTTTATAAGTCTATCCGTTAGAAAATTAATCTGTATTATATTGGTTTATTTCTTCTACTTGTTTAAATTCAAACAAGTTATTTAAAACATTTAAATACCGAAATATATACAATACAGTCACAACATCTACAGATCAACATCTAAAAGAAAACAAGCACACAAGTGACACCGTTATTTTTGGACAAATGTCCCCAGAAAAACCCAATGCGAGAAAACCGATGCAACTATTATGAGGGTTTATTATTATGCAGTATTTCCTTGAGTACAATTGGGTGCCTAACTGGCTCACCCGATAGAGAAAAATACACAACAAAAATACCTCTCTATTCGGAAACAAGTATTCAGAAAACCTGTCCCACGAAACCCTCTCCAGTGACTCTGAAGCTCAGCGCTAGCCCTTCTGGCCTCTACGTCAGCCTCTTGCTGCTCTGTATCAGCCCCAAACCCCTTTGCGTCAACCCTCTAAGGCACTGCGCAGCCACTGGGACCCTCTGCATCACTCCTGCAGCCCTCTACGTGGACCTCTACGTTGTCTCTATTGGGTTCTGCATGGCCTGCTCTGGCTACTGCTTCCCGGTTCCTACCTCTGTGCTAGTCTCTTGGCACTGTCTCTGCCTCTCTGTCCAGTACTCACTACCCCTCACTGTTGATCACTGATTCAACTTTGCTTAGCAACCCCGCTCTAGCAAAATGAATGATTGATCACTCTGGTGTATCTTCCAATTGACCCTCAAGCCTCTTCTTATACTTTTCTCGTTGGTCCATCAACGACCAAGATTAAATCTCTAATCAACGACTAAGATTAGATTTGGCTTGATCCATGACTTTTGGAATCTTCTAACACAATTTTATAATAATAACTATTAATATTTTATTTTTCCTAAGTTTAGACTTAGGAACTCCATTAAAATATTAATTATTTTAATATCTCCCAAACCAGTTAAAATCTGCCCAAACTATTTCTGGGTCTTGGAGATCTCATGTGCTTTAGCCTCTCCACCAATTTTCATGGCTAGAGCACATCCAATACTACCCCAAATCAACAAGTTCTCCGCTTGGAGAGCTCGTGCTAAACGAGTGACCCGGCTAAGCAACTCGAGCAACTAAGGTTGAGTTCAATATGTCAAAAGATGCCAAATGAGGCTGAGCCTCTTCTATTTATAATTGTGAGCCTCTTTTCCCATGTGGCCCCCCTCCAACTACGAATTCGACCCTCTCTCTCTATTCATTTGAACTTCCATTTAAAGTGGTGTGTATTTCCTCATGTGGGTGGCCCCCACACTTGGCCAACAAGACATTTCGGCCTCCATTTTCCTTCATGAGTCTCTCTCCAAAATTCACTTGGATCCCATGCTTCCAAAATTGTGGAATAAATAATCCTGTAAAAATATAATTTAGGAAGGGACATCACACAGGATCACACATTCCAAAAGGTAGTGCTAGTAGCAGCCAAGCACAGGGAAGGAAGGAGTTTTCGACTTGATTAGAGATGGCCACAACTGGCATGAGAGATTAGGATAGGTTGGAGGGTTCCTCCAACTATGTCATCTGGAAGGCCAGGATGTCCTTCCTGTTGGATGAATATTGCCTGAAACTTTACATAGACAGTGTTGTGGCAGTTCCCCAGGATGCGGATTAGCTAAAGGAATATAGGAAGGAGATGGCGCAGGCGAAGCGGTTGATCCTGGTTGGAGTCCAAGACCATATAGTCTCACACATAGCTGGCAAGGATACTGCAAAAGAGATGTGAGATGCCCTCGCCATGCTATATCAGGGCACTTCCTAGCAGCAGAAGATATTCTTGGAGAAGTTGAGATGCATCAGGATACAAAAAGGGGAAGGCATAGATCCCTTCCTCACCAAGATTCAGGAGGTTCGAGACCAACTTGCAGCTGTTGAGGCAGCGCCTCAACCAACAAAGCTAGTGAGGTTGGCATTGAATAGTGTCTCTGAGGAGTGGAAAGTATTTGTCCAAAGCATATTGGGTAGAGACAAGCTACCAGAATAGGACAAGATGTGGTCAGACTTGCAGTAGGAGGAGTTGAGGCGAGCTCTATTAAAGAGCTCCATCAGTGGCAGTAGTAGCAGCAGACAAAAGGTGGTGAAGGAGGACAAAAATTTGGCCCTCGCATCAAAGGGTCCCAATAAGGGGCAGGAGGAATAGAGAAGAAAGAAAAAGGACCTATCAATGGTCAAGTGCTTCTAGTGTGGTGAGCTTGGTCACTACAACACGCAATTGTTAGTTTTTGGTAGCATCGGATTTACTCTAGCCATGAAAATTGGTGGAGAGGCTAAGGCACATGAGTTCTAAAGAACCCAGAAACCATTTGGTGAAATTCCACCCGGATTGTATTTTATTAAAATAATTAATATTTTTAATGGGGTTCCTAAGTCTAAACATAGGAAAATTGAAGTATTAATGGGTATTACTCAAAATATGGGTGAGAATGTCCTAGAAAGCAGATCAAGTCAGGTTTTTAATCTTAGCCATTGGTTAGAGACTTAATCTCAGTCGTTGAAGCCTCAACGAGAAAAGTATAAGAAGGAGGCTTGGGGTTCATTTAGAAACACGCCGAGAGAACGAATTGATCTAGAGTTCGAAATTTTTGGGGCTAGGAAGCTGAGAATTTTGAACTAAGTGATCATTCTACAACAAAGGGGCAAGGATAGTTCGGGAATACTGGGCAGAGAGGCGGAGGGACAATAGTGGAGGTAGCGCAGCAACTAAAGGGACTGACACTAGGCCAGTCTGGGCCCATGCAGGCTTGACACTAAACCAAGGAGAGACAACGCAAAGGAGAAGATGCCCTCAAGCAGAAATCCGGATTTTTGTCGAGGAGTCACTAGAACAGCCGGGAAAGGTTGATGTAGAAGCTCCAGGGGGCAAAAGAGACAGCGCAGGGCTGATGCAGAGCCTTTGAGGCCAACGTAGGGCCTACATAGGGCCATCACAGAGATAGTCGAGGTTAGCCAGTTCTATTGCCGAATTAGTCAGAAACTACCGATGAAGTGAGGTAATCTCACTCAGTTTTTCGTCATTATATTTTTCTCTGTAACTGGATTTTCGGGAGGGCATCTAGCATTGTATTTAGAACTATTGTTTAATAATATAAAACCCTCAGAGTTGCTGCACCAATTTTCCTGCATTTTGGTTTTTCCAGCGACCATTTTGTCCAAAAATAATGGTGTCTTATGTATCTTGTTCTTTGCTCAGTGTCTTGTTTCATGTAATCAAATTAAATTGGTGTAGGCTGCAGAAGTAATTCACTTCAGTATTTTTCATAAAATAACTTGATAATGTATATTAAAATCAAGTAGAAGTAAATTCAGTTTTACTGCAGTAGGGGTTCCTTGAGTGTAGGAATTTTCACATCGTATCAGAGCATTGATTTTGAAACAAGAAGCGCAGATCCAGCATTGAGTAGAGAGGCCAATAGCTGCATTTGGCAGCAATTTGAATCCCCTTGAAGGGATTGCGCATTCCTTGCCAGGAAAGCAAAGATTCTGAGGAAATCTCTCTTTGAGAGAGTCGATAGAGAGGTACAATTTCCGGTTCATGAGCTTGGAGAGGTAGAGGGGGTGATGCAGAGCCTCAGTGAAGTGCTTGAAGGGCGCAGTTTCTACCGGGGCATAAATCTGTCGGAAAAGAGAGAAGACAATATAAGGGGAATTTTCTCCTCAAAGGACTTTTCTCACCAAAATTTCAAATTTTCACTTGTCTGGCAGCAGACCTGTGTTGCACAGTGACTAGAGGAGTTAGTTCGACAGTTTGGGTGAGATGGCATCACATGGGCTCAGAGATCAAGATAGGTTGGAAGGAGCCTCCAACTATGTCATATAGAAGACCAGAATCTTAGCTGTTTTGGAAGATTACGATCTCGAAGCCTACGTCAAGAATATTGTGGTTGTTCATGCAGATAATGATTAGAAGAAGAAGTAAAAGGTTGAGCAAGGAAAGGCGAAAAGGTTCATACTCGATGGAGTTCGAGATCATGTGGTCTCACACTTGCAAGGCAAAGACACAGCCCGAGAAATGTCGGAAGCTTTGTCTTCAATGTATGAAGGTTCTTCCGAAAAGCGAAAGATGTACTTAGAACAAAAGTTGCAGCGGACATTGATGTAGAAGGGAGAAGGGGTTAACTATGAGAATTTATGAATCTACACATCAAAAATCCTACTGCAATCACTGGTTTAGCATCTCCTACTTGTTATTTACATTTAACAAGTTATTTAATTACTTAAACAGCGATGAAAACACTATTGCAGCCTACACATCCATACAGATCATGAGGTGAAATAGACTAAGACAATCACACAAAGGACACCGTTATTTTTGGACAATCATCCCCGGAAAACCCAATTCGGGAAAACCGATACTGCATATAGACGGTTTGTATTATTAAGTATATTTTTGAATACAACTAGGGTGCCATATCGGGCTCACCCAACAGAGAATAGATCTAGCAGAAGTACCTCTATCCGGAGACAGATAATTTGGCAATCCAACAACTCGATGATCAAACCCCACAGATGACAACTATTGTTCCCAGTGCTAGGCAGCAATGGCTGCTCCAAGCTGGAACTGCATCACCTCTTCTAGGAGCTATGTCACCGTCTTAGTGAGCCTCCCTTGGTCAGAAGTCGATATGATGAACTGTTGCTCTCTCTACCCCACAAAAAAACCCCAACACTGCCTCTAAGGGACTACGTCAGCCCCTCTAGCTTCTGTGTCACCCTCTATGGAGCTGCATTGTCTCTCTTGTTGTTGCTTTGCCTCTCTACTGTGTATTCTCGGCCTTGGACTGAAGTCCCTTTGCCGAACTACCCTTCTCTTACTACAACTCAAACCACTAGCTCGATTTTCTCAGCAAACCACGCCCCAGAAAAATCGAACTCTTTGATCAACTTGGTGTATCTCCAACTGGCCCTCAAGCCTCCTCTTATACTTTTCATGTTGATGAATCAACAACCGTGATCTAATCTCTAATCAACAGATAAAATTAAAACAGGCTTGATCCTCGTCACTTAGAACCTTCTCACTCATATTTTTATTAATACACATTAATATTTTTATTTTCCTAAATTTAGACTTAAGAACTCATTAAAAATATTAATTATTTTAATAACTCCTCATCCGGGTGAATTTCTCCAAACGATTTATGGGTTCTGGAGATCTCATGTGTTCTATCCCCTTCGCAAATTTTCGGATCTAGTGCACATCCGATGCTGCCCAAAATCAACATTAACTCCTATCTTCTACGTCTTCTGGACACTAGAGACCAGCTTGCTGCAAGGGGATCTACTCCTCAGTGTACCGCGATGGTAAGGACGGCCCTGAATGGAGTCTCGAATGAATGGCAAGTCTTCATCCACAGTATATTGGGTAGGGAATGACTACCTTCATGGGAGGAGATGTGGGCAGCCCTTCAACAAGAAGAATTAAGGAAGGATTTGGTTAAGGTCAACCTCAATGGTAGCAGTGGGAGTGGCACGAAGACCAAGGAGGAGGAGGAAAACACAACTCTAGCATCAAAGGGATAGCAGAAGAAGAAGTGGAAGAAGGACATTTCGAAGGTGAAATGTTTCAGATGTGGCGAGATGGGCCACTTTGCATCCCAGTGTCCTTTGAAGAAAAAGGATAAGGATGAGAAACATGATCCTAAGGCTACTCCAGCAAAAATTGACGAAGATGAGTGCCATGAGTGCCCACGCATCTCCAAGAGGGAAATGGGGCGATATAGAACTATAGTCGGGAGGACTACATGTGGGCAGGATCCTTGAGGATTCCACCTCTTGGATCAATTCCTTGCTACGAGATCCCGAGATTTAGCAGTAGCGAGATGGACTTGGTGTCAGATGATGCAGTGGGTTGGTTGGAGAGACAGACGCAGGACTAGCGCAGAGCAAGGTTGGCAGCAGTGCAGATAGCACAGTGCAGAAGTCAGCAGCAGCACAGAAGATTCAAAGGGTCAGAGACTAGTAACAGTCAGATTCCAACATTCACACGGTATTATGCTGAACACAGTTAGTTCAATAATTAGGTGTTTTTCAGTTGCTTCTCTCAGCAACTGAGTTGCAGTATGAATGCAATGTTATCAGTGGCAGTGCTAGCAGCATAGCAGATATAGCATTTGAGAGGGAGATGTAGTACAGATGCAGCAGTGGCAGTGGCAGTGTCATGGGCAACAGTACTGTAGCAGCAACAACACAGTGTTGGTGGAAACAATAGTGCAAAATGGAGATGCTTCAGAGATAGAGCAATATGCAGTTGGACATCGTTCATAGAGCACATTCCTTGCTAAGAGGGAGGATTAGTTTCTAGTAGCATCAGATGTGCTCTAGCCATGAAAATTGGTGGATAGGATAAGGCACATTAGTTCTAAGAAACCCACAAATCGTTTGGTAAAATTCCACCAAGATTGTGTTTTATTAAAATAATTAATATTTCTAATAGAGTTCCTAAGTCTAAACTTAGGAAAATTAAAGTATTAATGGGTATTAATCAAAATATGGGTGAGAATGTTCTAGAAAGAGGATCAAGTCAAGTTTTTAATCTTAGTCATTGACTAGAGACTTAATCTCAGTTGTTGAAGTCTCAACAAGAAAATTATAAGTAGGAGGCTTGGGGTTTGTTTAGAAACGCACTAAGAGAACGAATTGATCTAGAGTTCGAAATTTCTGGGGCTAGGAATCTGGGAAGTTCGAACTTAGTGATTTTTCTACAGCAAAGGGGCAGGGATAGTTCGGGAATTCTAGGCAGAGAGGCAGAGAGCCAATAGTGGAGGCAGTGCAATACCTAGAGCGACTGACACTAGGCCAGTCTGGGCCCACGCAGGCTTGACGTTGAACCAGGGAGAGGCAATGCAGAGGAGACGTTGCCCTCATGCAAAAATCCAGAATTTTGCCAGGGAGCTACCGAAACAGCCGGAGAAGGTTGACGCAGAAGATCCAGGAGGCAGAAGAGATAGCGCAGGGCTGACACAGAGCCTTTGAGGTTGACGCAGGGCCTACGTAAGGCCAACGCAGAGATAGTCAGGGTTAGCCAGTTCTGCTGTCGAATCAGCCGAAAACTATTGGGTGAAGTGAGGTAATCTCACTCAATTTTCCACATTATATTTTTCTTTGTAAGTGGATTGTCGGGAGGGCATCCAGCATTGTATTCAGAACAACTACTTAATAATATAAAACCCTCAGATCTACTGCACTGGTTTTCCTGCATTGGGTTTTTCGGGGACTATTTTGTCCAAAAATAATGATGTCATATGTATCTTGTTCTTTTCTTAGTTTCTTATTTCATGTAATCAAATTAAATTGGTGTAGGCTGTAGAAGTAATTCACTTCAGTATTTTTCAGAAAATAACTTGATAATGTATATTAAAATCAAGTAGGAGAAGTAAATTCAGTTTTGCTGCAATAGGGGTTCCTTGAGTGTAGGAATTTTCACAGCAATGTCCTCTCAAGAAAAAGGACAAGTCGAAGAAGCAAGATCAGCAGCTAGCATCTGTAGAGATTGCCAAGTTGTCCTCCAGATTGGAGGAAGACTTAACGATGTTTGCAAATATACTTCTAGGAGTGAGGTGGGGAGATTTGGTACTGTAGTCCCAAAGAACTACAGAGATTGGGCAAGGTCCCTGAGGAGTCCATCTCATGGATCAATATCTTGCTATAGGGCCCACAATATTTGGTAGCAGGATGGATCAATGGCAGTTGATGCAGTCAGTACCAGAGTGGCCATTTTAGACTAGCAACAGTCAGATGTTGAGGAGTGCAGTGCAGTATTGACAACAGAGCAGGAGGCTTAATGCAGAGTTGGAAGCAGCGCAGATTCTTTAGTGATATTGCAAATGCTAGTAGCAGTTAGAGACTCAAGAGACAAATGTGTCACACTGCACACAGTTGATTCAATATTTTGGATTCTTTTCAGTTGCAAATGTTGCAGTTACAGCAATAACAGATGAGAGAGATTGCAGTGCAAATTCAATGTCGGTAGCAGTGTCGTAGTGTCAACAGCAGCACAAATGCAGCATCAGAGTTGCGCAATAGTTGGTGGGAAGTAGCAGCCAAGCATCAGCAGCGTGACAAGAGATGATACAAAGACAAAGTGTTATGGCAGGATATACAGAACTAAAACACATTCCTCACTAATAGGGAGTGTTAGTTTTTGTAGCATCGGATGTGTTCTAGCCACGAAATTTGGTGGAGAGGCTAGAATACATGAGATCTCCAAGACCCAGATATAGTTTCTGGAAATTCCACCTAGAAGTGACTTAATTAGATTATTAACCAATTTTTTTAATGTTTCCTAAGTCTAAACCTAGAAAAACTGGTAAATGAATCAGTATTAATTAAGTCAAGGTGAGAATCATCTAGAAACTCGCATGGATCGATTCCAAGATGATCCTAGCCATCGATTAAGTTTTAATATTGGTCGTTGGTGCTCCAATAATGGATTATAAGAGGAAGTTGATGGCCACTTGGAGAACACATTTGAGAATACCAGAAATTCGATTTCCTTGGCAGATCGATATCCAAACTAGCAACAATCAACTGTCGAAGAGCCAGAGCTAGAAGCAGTGAGTGAGGGATAGAGACAGTGAGTCTGGAGGAGATTTTCCAGATCCGAAGAGGCAGCAACAAGTGACAGAAGTGATCCACGCAGAAGCAGCGCAGACGCTGACGCAGAGCAATTCAATTTAGTTCAGGAGGAGGTTGACTCAGTTTCCAGAGGCCAAGAAGGTCTTCCAGAGGGATGGAGAGTCACTTCGAATAGCAGAGACAAGCTAGACAACTTGCTCAGAGAAAGTATCGAACCACACTTGTGAGAGGCAGCGCAGGGGCAGTGTAGAAGGGCTCAACCGCTGGGGTTTGGACCACTAGTTTTCTGTAGAAGCCAATGCCGAGATTTCTTGCGGGGTGAGAGAATTTTTCTCTCTAATTATTTATGGTAGATACTTGCTGATTGGATTTCCAATTGGGCATCCATAGATTGTACTCATATTTTCACTACTAAGTACTACATAATAAAATAAAATGCTCATCCGTTGCACCGGTTTTCCCGCATTGGGTTTCTCTAGGGAATTTTGTCCAAAAACAATGATGTTAATTTTTATGTGTGTGCTAGTATTTTCCTAGTTCTAGCACTATTTATTTTCCGCAATTTTTATTTGTGAAGGTCACAGTGTGATTTATTCAATATTTGTCGTAGCAAACTGCAAATAAATTGTTAAATAAAATTAACAATTAGGAGAATAATTTCAAGTTGCTGCAATAGGATTCCGGTTTTCAGAATTTTCACAACAACACCATCCAGTGAAACAAGGATGCCCTCTACCACCATCACTATCGTTTGCATTATGATGAGCCCAAGCAAAATATTACAACATCCTCACATTTATGAGAATTATAAAGTACACAACATCCTAGTTTCACCTTATAAAAGCCAATTCTTGTATTGTGAAATCTAGAAAAGCTTTTGGCACAATCCCTAGAAATTTGTTATTAAATAAACTTCAAGAATTGGGATATATGGAGATCACAGACCTTATAGGTTTTCTTAGAACATTCAAAATATCTAGAGATGACCTTCTACACTTAAATCTCTTTGGTTTGCATTTATGAGCCCAACTAATATATTCATACAAATAATAAGAGAAAGGACAAATGTTGATTGTATGCAATCTTGGTATCTATACAATTATTTGGTGTTATCCTCCTCTCCTCCATACTAGAGAGACTACAACAAATAGATCTTCTTGAAACCTTTGTGAGCTAAAAATTTCATTGTTAACCATGGAAAACCATCTTCGTGATCCTTAATACCACTAATGAGCTTTGAATTAGCAGTCATGCAACATCTCTCTATACAAGTCCAATTAATGGAGAATGTTAATTCTTCCATATTTCTTGGTGAACAATTTCAATGCCAACATAGAATACTTGCATAAAATTAGAGCTTAGTCTTTAGAAGGGTTGTCTCTATCGCTCCTAATGTTAACTCATCGATGTTCCTTTTATGGACCCTTGGGAAGTTTTGAACCCTAGTAGACATTAATATTTCAATTAAAACTAAATACCTGCTTTTCTTCACCTGATTCATTTCATGTCATCCTATTTATGTGCAGTGAGTGTTTCATGGAGATCTATCCTGAGGGAACATGTCAACTATTTGGCCCCAAATCTAATGTTTATAGAGAACGCCACAATATAGTACAGCATTATTTTTGCTTCTTTATGTAGAGATTTACTTTAATCAGATTCTCTCCTATTTGCTCTCAAGTGATGTATCAAGCACTCCTTCATTGGCTGTGTTTTACATGCTGAGTTATCTGCCCCATTGACAATTCTTAACAGTTCGTGATATTGATGAAATTTGAAGATCAATTTAATTTTCTTGACAAGAAACAGAAAGATAAACAAGAAGGGATGTGGTAGACCAAAGGATGCAAAGCATTATCTTGGGAGGACCACATGTTGAATGTTAGGCATATCACAATTAATGTCCTTACATTTGACAGAGTGCGCACCAGATATTCCAGACTACACAGATCGGTGTGTTGCAATAAGAAGGTAAAATCAAAGATTTTAATCATGGGGTTAAAGTAAGAAAGCATTAACCAACTTGCATTGATCAAGTATATCAGAGTGACAAGAAATGTTCTAAAATGGAGTGGAATGTGAGTGTCAGCCAATAAACATCGATCAAAATGAGACTGATATTGCTATAGTTTGTCGCTTAAGAGCAATGCCCATTAGATGATATGTGACAGCAAATAGACATGAAGAAGCACAATAAACAATAAGCAGTTGATAGAACTTGAGCATAATAGAATAGCAAAGTAGCCCCTACGCTGTTCAGAATGAACCAATCCATATAGTGTATCAAAACAAATTTCTAAGAATATAGTCAGTGGCAGAATACATTTGGCTAAGCTAAAATCACCTCCAAGGAAATAGATCCAAGCCATCAGAATGCATGTCAATAAATAGAAGCCAAACAAGTAGTAAAAAATGCATACTCTTTGTTTAAACTTTTTGTTCCCCACAAAGGGTACCAGATGATTAGTTGATGAGCCCCAAGATCCCTTAACACGTGCAACAATTCGTTCAAGATCTGGTAGTTTCCGTAACCTTTCCATGATAGAGCTAGCAATTTCTGGACAAGCCATGAGCTCCTCTACAGCATCAAGTCTATAATTAATCTCTCCAACACTTCTCAAAGGGTGGCAAATCCAACGCCTCAAAAGGCGTTTTCCAAATGGAGTTGTACAATTATCAAGATATTTGAAAAGGGTCCCTGCCATATGATGATTATGGCATCAGAACTTTTGAACTCTCTACAAAATCAAGAAATTGAACCCTTTAACATACTAGAGTAAGAAGATATTAGAAAATAAGCTACCAAACAAATCACAAGATTTTCTTGCAAACCCTAAAAAATGAAGGATAATTGGACATTCAGATTAGGTATGTCATGTTTGTGTGTGTAAATTAACCTTCTTTTCCTCCATCTGCACTATTGTTAAAAATCTCAAGGTTTGAAAGAGTTTGTCCATCAAGCCGAAGCGAACCCTTGTAGACTTCATAGGAAGAAACTGCTCCATTGTGAAGAAGATCATCATCTAGCTGGTACTCAGGAATGATGAAACCAATGGAATATGTCATATCAATGTAAAATAAATATAACAATTAACTTTTTAAGCAGCAAATAGACTCCACAAACATATTACTCACCTTCATTCTGTGCAAATGTGCAACTAACGCTCCAAGGGCACTTATTGCAAGTTCTTCACAAACCATTCCATCAAATGTGGCAGACCATTGTGTAGCAAAAGATCCCTTAAAGTAGCCCCTTGACTGGAACAACTCAAGCACCATAGAAGCATCTATGAAATCCAAGCCTGGTTGAAGAGCAGTCAGCTCTAATGCCGAAGAACCTGTCAATGTTACAAAATAGCTATTATTTTTTTAAAGGAAATCTTATTTACAGGATTTGTGCTGCAATGAAGGTTCTATTTATTCTGCAACTTGCAAATACTTGTTTGATTATTTTTAATTTAAAACATCATCTCAAGTCATGAACAAGAAGCAACTTAGCTTGGCCCTGGAAATATTCAAATAGATCATATTCATAACAAGGAAAAGATTCTACAAGCTTGGAACAACTTCAAATGTACTCTATGCATGCTGTCTGCCCCTACTAGAAATACTGAATCTCTTTGAACACAAACAGAAATTGATTTGATAGACAGAATTCAAGAGTTCTCCAATTCTGGCATGGAATTGTATGCCTAATATTAATGTTTTTCAATTCTTATGTCAAAAGGCACCGGTTACTTCATTATAAGAGCTAACTAATTTGTAGGTAGTGTTTATTAAAATGAATTCAGGTCGGGATGATGGGACGGAATGTAATGACCCATCTCAAATTAAAGGGAACATAGGGATTTTAGCATGCACACGAGGCATGCATATGATAGCTACATATGCATGCATCGCCTACACTACACTAGTAAACATATTTGTTAATATTCAAAAATGTCTATATTTAGGGTAACGAATTAACTATTGAAGTAAATACCTAACTCAAAAGAATATAGTAGGGTACTTGATATATGTACCACCAGCATAATATATATATATAATATATAATATAATATATATATAAATCTACCATATAAAATAAAGAAAAATGCAAATGTACATTGTCATTAAGTCGAGGTGAAGAGAAGGCAGTGGCCGCCTCTGCAAACTTCTGAAATTATCGAATTAAAGGCGGTGGAGAAATCTAGAAGTAGTGGAGTAACCTCTCCAATATAAATGGAGGAAAGGTACTATAGAAAAGGGAGAAAAAAAAAATTATATAGTGGAAGACGGAGGAGGAATTCTTATAGAGGGAGAAAGAGGAGGAATTTACAAGAGAGAGAGAGACAGACATAGAAAGATTGAGCTTCATTGTTCTTGAATCTTTTGGGCACGGGGGCCAGAGTGCTTCAATTGTGAAGTATTTTGGAACTGGCTACTCAAATTGTGCTCAGTTTGGCAAGGAGGTTTTGGTCATTGTGGTAACGGGAGAAAATTTGGAGTTACATCAACTCAGGATCGACATCAAACATGAAAACCATGTATGAGTGAATTAAATTGATAAATTCCTATTTAAACTGCAATTGTTAAATATTGTTAGGATTTAAAGATAAAAGTTCTGGTTAGGTCACTACATGAAAACCAATTGAATGCAACTTGAGTGTTTCTATTCCCTAAAAAATTAGTGTGAGAACATAGAGATAATTAATTATGGGTACCCAGCCAGGAATCCTTTACCCAACCAGTTACCAATTTCTCTTTGCACTACATACTAGTGTTGAAAAAATATGCATCGACAAAATATCCACAAAGGTCCTATTACCCACCAAAAGTGGGCGACCCCTAGGAGAAACTTTTCTCATATTCATCTCTTCTAGTCAGTAGCCAGAAGCCCCAAACAGACACCTTGTAACTGATGTGACGTGCCATTCATATCTCCGCCACTTCCATCAATCATATGTTTCCTCGCCCATCTGTCAAGAGAAAAGTGGAAAAGGTTTACCTTGGGAATAAATCAGCAAGGATCCATGTTGCTACACAAACTAGCAATCTTGGTAAATAGGCTAAAGCTCGAGAAACACCCTATTGATTTTTGTAGCATTGAATGTGTTCTAGCCACGAAATTTTGTGGAGAGGCTAGAATACATGTATTCTCCAAAACCCATAAATCATTTCTGGAAATTCCACCTAAAGACAACTTAATTAAAATAATGAACATTTTTTTGATGGTTCCTAAGTCTAAACTTAGGAAATCTGGATAATTAAAGGGTATTAATTAAGTCATGGTGAGAATCTTCTAGAATAAGACATGGATCGATTTCTAGTTAATCTTATCCATCGATTATGTTTTAATCTTGGTCGTTGAAGCCCCAACAAGAGATTATAAGAAAAAATTCGATGGGGGTTGGAGAGCACACTTGAGGAGGAAGGAATTCGATATTGTTAGGAAATCGAACTCAAGAGTAGAAGTTGTGTGTTGCAGGAGGTGATTTAGTAGTTTCGAAGCAATGAGAGAGGGGCGGGGATAGTAAGGCCGGAAGGAAGTTTTTCCAGTCCAGTGAGTGCACAACAGAGAGACAATGTACTCCACAGAGAGGTTGACGCAGTGCAGAGAGGCAGCACAGAGCTTCAGAGGGAGATTTGTCTTTGCTAACGAGAAGTCGAGATTCAAAGGTAGGTGTAATGACCCACCTACAACTATAAATAAAATATGAATATTAGCATACATACGAGACCTCCATATGATAGCTACATATGCATGGACCCGCATGTATCGCACTATATATATGTTGGTTACTACAAGGAGAGATATAAATTAAGGTAATGGATTAGTTATCGAAATAAATCCCCACCTCACCAGAATATCATATATATCAAATTTAATATGTATACCACCTTAAATACCTATATAT